>JASGXE010011822.1:0-12828 GCA_030068105.1 Sinentomon sp. SZTP_YWyxl
AAACAAACAAACAAACAAGCTTGCAGCAGAGCTTGGAACACATGAACACCAGATCACCAGAAATGCACTGAAAAAATATCTGGTTGCGCCTACACGGCAGCGCTTGTTCGTTCTGTGTGAATCAAAATCATTCGCTGTGGGTGCAGCGTAAGCAACGCAACAAAAAACAACGCACCAAATGGCTCGTGTGCGCCCCCTAACAATCCAGGCGCAAGCAGGCTTTGCGGCCAACCCCTCTGGAACATCACACCGAGCTGCCTTCAGGGGTGGGGAGTGAGTTGCCTTGGCAAACATATAAGAACGGGAATTATTTTTTTTCTTTGCTACTGCAGTTTTTGCTTATCTGCCAAGCAGTGAGTGCATGCGTTTCGATCCCTGAATCAAATCGGAATCAACATCGGGGAGGGTGGGGTACCGAAACCAGAAGGGTGCCCTGGCAGAAACATTGAATGTTAGCCTAGCCGGGTTGTAGGCTTGTAGGCTATTCGCACGAACATTGCATGAGTCAGTCGGAGGGGAGACGCCAATGGGACTTTGCCAGGGCAACCGCACCACTTCTGGACCACACACCCTCCCTCCCATACCACTGTTGAAACCGCCCCATTTTACGACTCAAGTCCTTTTTCTGCCCTTTGCAGAATAGGAGAACTAAGGGAAGAGGGTGGCCAACGCGTGGATCCTTGTAAGGGAAGGAAAAGCCCCGGTATTAATTTACCCTAAATGTGCAGAAAGCTCAGCCCGCGCCCTGCCACATGCTTGAGAAAGGTTAGGGTTGCAGTACGGTACGGGGGTGTTTGGGTGTGAGGCAGGCGGCAAAGTGATTCGTGGGAGAGGATGGGGAAATGATCAGGGATGCAGTTTTGGACATTGCCGGCTGAGTTGGACTGAGATCATCAACCCCAGACCTCAGAGAAGGGTAGATATTGCTCAGGGCTGTTTTGCTTTTGGCCGTGGAAATAATCGCATGCCTTGGACTTGGCAGTCCTTGGAGTTCTTTGACGTCATAGGTTTAATCAATGAGGACAACTAGATGCGTTACACAGATGTGTTAGCCCTCTACACAGGTGAATATGAAAGAGCACCTGCTAGGGACTCCAGATAATTTTCCATGAGGGTGTATGGTGTGTCAGGTGAGTAAAACCGCACTTATGGGGACTTGGTTCTGGCTTGCAGAAATCTTGTGATTTTGTGAATTTTCCAGTAAATTTGCATTTTTTTTTTCTATTCTGTTGGTGAGAACTTCCAGCAATGTGGTGTTGATGAAAGGTCTCGGGCGATGTTTGAGTTGGAATTCCCCACAGCGTTTGTGATGCCCAACTTTACTTGAGTCTCCGAAGTGCTGATCTGGTGCAAGATTAAACCCGTAAAAGTTCGTGAGCGTTTCCAAATCAGCAGGAGTGGGAAACGTCCTTCAGTATGTTGAAAATTTGCCTGAAAGACCTCTTTGTGGCGTGGTGAATAGCTGCAGAGATGGCTTGTGTTACTCGTTAATTCGGTCATTTTATTGGTCGTGATTTTCTCTTTCATTTCACAAGTTTGCTGCTCATCTTGATCATTTTGTCCGTCATTTTACGTTTCCCATCACACAATCACAGATTCGCAACAGTCAGATGGCAGATTCGCAACAGTCAGAAAAGCAACAGTCAGATGTCAGATTCGCAACAGTCAGATTCGCAACAGTCGCAATCACAGATTTGCAACAGTCAGATGCATAGGTGTCACCCAGAAGATTTTTGTCCGATGCCTTGCTGCCATTTAAGGATGTGCAAAATTCCTGGAACTGCGGTGGTTACTGTGTCCGTTTAGCATTTGAACAGTAACACCTTCCAGCAAGGATATTGATCTCTCTTTGAGCACAAAAGGCACAAAACATGTTCTCGTCACATGCAATAGCTAAGTCAACATATGTGGGATATTTTGTGTATGGATTGTGTTATAGTATCGGGGACTTTTGTCTGAAGGGGGCGGGGGAGAGCAGGCGCTTCGAATCACAAACAGACAACGCACACGGCAAACTGGTTCATGGATGGCATGGCTGGGCTGCAACAATAACGAGAAGCATGAAAACTGCTGAGCATTGCAATAATTAAAAAACCCCCGCACAATCATTGTCAATTTCATCGAGCTGCCTGTGTCGGAAATGTTATTTCTATGCCATCGCGAGGCAATTAACAGGGTGAAACGCTTGAGAGTGGCTGATTGGTGATTGGTTTTCCATCTGCCATCATTCGTCGAAATGGTGTCTGTGACATTGCGGGCAAGCTTTGGATGTTTTTGGATCATTTTGTCACAAAATACTCAAGACATCCGCCACAAGGCAGTTTTTTGCTTTTTTCACACCCTCACTTGGACTTCACTCAGCTCAGAGAAAACAAAAACAGACGTGCTTGGTTGACCATGACAATCAGTGCACTCGATCTAAACACGAAGTTCAGTTTGGAACACTATATTTTGAAATGGGCTTGGATGTGAAGTGTTCTTTTAAGAACATTAATGGAACACGTGATGTGCTCTTGGAACACACTGAGTGTTCCAAATCTGTGACATTCCTGTCACAGATTTGGACCACATGAGCGATTTGGAACACCTTATGTGTTCCATTGGAACACTCAGTGTGTTCCAATAACAGACCAAGTGTTCTTAAAAGAACACTCCCTATCTTAGCCCATGTTAAAATATAGTGTTCCACACTAAACTTCGTGTTTAGAGTGTAGCTATACTTGTGGATAAGCGAACTTTGGGAATGTTTCCAGACCTTAAGAAGCGAATACCAAGCAGTCGGTTGACAACAATGGACACCAATCAGTCGGTTGACAGCAAGCAATAGGCTTTCATTAAAAAAGTAAACGAAAAGCGTTTATCAAGTACCGGAAGTTGGTTACACCAAATGTGTCTCGTGCATGATTGTGAATTTTTGGCACGTATTTTGGATCTCGGGTAGGATAACTGGGCAGACACCTCATATCACCACGCTGCACGTAATTGTGTACTTGTGGGCAAGGTCGGTAAACGTTTAAAAGGGGTCGTCTCAATGGAGGCTTTTCCGAGTCGTGTTGTGATTGGTTGTTCATTTGTGACGTAATTGGAGGAAAAGGAAATTAAATTGATCCGATGGGTGCATGTTTACCTGGGGGCACTGACTTGGAATTTCCAGCAAAGACAATTTAGCTGTCATATTGGCTGAAAAGCATGCCGGAAGCCAAACAACATCAAAAACAGAACAAGACAGGACACTGCCCTGTGGCAAGGCAGCTGCGGTGACAACACACCGGAAAAGCGAAATATACCTAGGTACCCCTGCAAATGGCGGAAGTCTCCACTCTCCAGCATCCACCAATGACGTCACATTTTTGGCATCTCAAAGCCCAGGAGATTTCTGTTTTCCCATTGAGACGACCTCCTTTTTTTCGCGTTCACCGATCTTGCTGTGGGGACACATTTCAAGCGTTCACAATGGAAATTATATTGTCAGCATCATTTCACCGACTGAACAGACTTTACCCACGAATGTGTGTTATTCCGTTTGAAGAATCAATGAAACCAAGCCCATCTGGTGCCTGATGCACTCACTGCGTTGAAGCAGAAGCAGCCTGAAGCAATGATGAGGAAACCGGAACAAAATGCAGGGAACACATGGCGTGTGCGCACTCCGAGCATGCACAAAGGGGAACCCCATGTGTTTCCTGGGAGTGAATTTCATGAACGCGGGGAGGGGGAGAACAGAGAAGCGTCGACAGAAAAACGCAGTGGAAAAATCATGCAGACGCGCGTGCTCAATCTCATTGAAGCTCAGCTTGGGTTCGTTGACCCAAAAGTTTATTCGAAGGGTCGATAAACCCTAACTGTGTTTGGGAAGAAGTGGCCCACAAATAGCAAAATGGTTAGAAGTGAAAAACTTTCCTGAATTAACCATCACTTTTCAAATCAAAATTTTCAGACATTTTTTCAAACATTTTTTTAAAGTATTTTTTTTCTCCAACACAGTTTTTTCAAATGCTTTTTTCAAATACTTTCCTCACTGTTTCCAAATAACATTTTGCCAATTCGAGTAAAAATTTTGAGCCAAAAAAGTGTTGGCTGTAGTGTGAAAATACGGGCGTATTTGTGCCAAAATCGCGCCAAATCATACCATTTAAATACTACCAAAGACCTGTGGAGCAGCTGCGGAATTGATGTGATCATACAGCTCATTCCACTTGAAGATATAAGCTGCTTAGAGGGTAACCCAGCAACAACGAAGAGCCGATAGTTTGGATTTGGCACATAAATCAAGGTTTCGCTGAATTCTTGAATGGAAGGCCAGAAGCATTCTTTGTTTATATCTTCAAATGGAATGAGGTGTACAGTGGCGAGAAAATTACTCGTGCCATTAGTACATGTAGATTTTTCGATCTTTAAAAGAAAACTGGGAGAGTTGTGTTGATTTCAGATTCAAGAAATCGGATTTCGTTGCACGGAAATATGCGTCAAATCAGGGATGGATTACCAATTTTGATATGATCGAGATTTACCCGAAAATTCGAGAGAGAAAAGAGACCATATGTGGTACAATTAATTTTCTCGCCGCTGTATAGTGGCGGCGGAAAAAGATTACTCATGCATGTGTTTTTCCCATCTAATTGTTGCCTCCGAAACTTTTGTTTCTTTCTTTTTACTCTTATGCATTTGGTAGAAATTAAAGCGCCAAATTGCAACGGAGCTTTCTAGAGATGTCAGATTTTGACATTAGTGATGAAAGAGGATCTTTTATTTCTACAGCATGGAGTTTTTGCTAAAATCTCAAGAATGGAAATTTTCACATGTATGGGTAATATTTTTCCGCCGCCAGTATACATGTGTTGTTCCCATTTAACTATTGCCTCCGAAACTTTTTTCTTTCTTTCTTTTCACTCTTATGCATTTGGTAGAAATTAAAGCGCCAGATTTCAACAGAGCTTCAGGAGCTGTCAGATTTTGACCTCGCTTGCAAAAAGGATCTTTAATTTCTGCAGCTTGAAAATTTAACTAAAATCTGAACAAAGTGCATGGCAAAGTTTACATGCAATATGAATACATTAATTCCGCCGCCACTATAGATACATGTGGAAGTTGGCCAAGTTCGCGGATTTGATTTGCAGCTTCTTTTATTAAGCAGCTTCTTGTATGAATTGCAGCTTCTTAAGTATGAAGATTTGCGATTGATAGACGGAGAACAAGTAGTTCGCGAACTTGGTCTGCACAGGAATAGGTCCTTGCAAGTGTAGCCATTGGTACCTACTGAAAAAAAGTTTTCAGCCAAAACTCGAATGCTAAAATTTTGTTGTTCCAAAGCAAGCAACAACAGTGCATACTTTCTACCTTTGTATAAGTTTGGTCGAAAAGTTGTCACCGTCAAGTTTTGCAAAGGTTTTAGAAGGTTTTGCACTGTTCACTGCGTAATTGTGGCACCCTGTACCAATGTAGAAACGCCCCGCACACATGCAGCACAGATGCATCCACGCGCACGTACGATTAAATATGTGCACAAACTATGCACATGTGTGATTCTTTAGAAAAATATGACAAAATTTATGACTGAACTGGACTTGGACTTGGACTGATAGCGTGCCGAATTCAAAAAAGAGCCTAATCGTTCATGCCTGACTGTGACAGGACAGAGCGGCGTCATCCGCCCCAGGCCGATCGATGAGCTAGGGTACCAAACCTTTTGTGGAGTCGGCATTTGGTGTTGACATGTGGCATTGAACTGTGCCCCATTCTTTGATAAGAAAGGAAAATACATTTCTTATTGAAAGCCAGGAATGTCCCATCAGCCGAGATGATTAAAAAAATTACAGTAAAAAAATAAAAAAAGCAGTAAATAAAAATAAAAATACCCCTCCAATCGGTTTGAGACTACCTGCAGAGAAGGGGTTTTGCGTCCCACCCCGTCCACAGGAGTGGGATCGGTGCAATTATAGGTAACCCATTGCCTTGTGACTTTGGTTCCAAAATTCCAATTTCGCCGTGGCTTTTGCGGCACACCCGTTCGACTTCATCAACTTCCAGAGTCTTATTTTGACATCTCAGCTGTATTCCGTTGGCTGAAACCAAATTTTTAGTGCTTTCCCAATTTGCTGAAGTGAATTGACTGAAAAAAGTTGAAGGGATCAGGATTCTTGTGGAAACCAATCACGGACAAAGGCCAAAAAGTCATCTGAGGGTGCCTTGTATTGCAGTAGAAGATTTTATAGTGTCCACTAAAATCAAACGGTAACTTGGACGGACGCCTTATCATTCCTGCTCCTTGAATGTAATTTCAGCTAAAACTTTACCAAACTAACTTTTAACAAACTTTCAACAAACTAAATTAACTTTACCAAAATTTAAACTTTCCTTTTCCTTTCCAGAAAAAATCCCTTTCACCGCCCCTAACCTGATGACATCAGGTGACATCACCGCCCCTCTCCTGATGACATTTGGAAATCATATCCAGACCTACCTACCATTCTGACCTCATTTCGCCAATAATGCGAGCAAGAATGATCACTCGTCCAGCACTCATGTTGGTCAGGTATTCGAACCAAACGTTCAACCATTCGAAAAATATTGGCAATGAATACCAACACCACTTCAATCATATTTCACGACGACACAGTCACGAGAACGCAGACCTGTCCTGCTGGATCGCATTTTATGTCGAAAACGAAAATTGAAACAACACTTACCCTGTCAGCACTCCGCAGATGACATCAAAAAAACGAAAATCAATGATTCGATGGGAGGTGGAAACAAGAAAGCTGTCCTGTCACAAACGTCGGTCACGAAACGCAACTGCGCTGGAGTTGCAAACACCGAATTGCATTTTCGAACACCGAACTGCGGACAAAAGAAACGCAAAACTCCAAAGTTGGCAGACACAAAAACGGTTGCCATGGAAACGACATGGCGGATGGATCTACCATGGCTTCATAAATTCCTTTTTTCGCAGCGTTGTGAAAAAATAGGAAGCAGATTGAACTCGTGGTGAAACAGGCCTTGGTATAGTAGCGGCGGAAAAAGATTACTCATATATAGGTACATGTGTTTTTCCCATTTAAGTGATGGCCTCCGAAATTTTTTTTCTTTCTTTTTATTCTTATGCAGGCGGCAGAAATTAAAGCGCCAAATTGCAACGGAGCTTTCAAGAGATGTCAGATTTTGACATCAGTGATGAAAGAGGATCTTTTATTTCTATAGGATGGAGTTTTTGCCAAAATCTCAAGAATGGAAATTTCTTTCATGCATGAGTAGGTAATATTTTTCCGCCGCCACGATACACCTCATCATTTCCGAGATAAAGACTTTTCCATTCAAACATTCAGCGAAACTTTGATTTCTGTGCTGAATCCCCAGTTCTCCATCAGCTTTTCATTGTTTCTCCATCGGCTTTTCATTGTTGCAGGAATTCTGGTTACCCTCTAAGCATACTTGTGAGCATTCTCAGCTTTGTATCTTCAAGTGGAATGAGCTGTAGAGGCCAGGAATAACTGCAAAAACGCGGTCACACCAACTGTCTAACCATGACCATCCAAAGGTGAATTTTAAAGATGATCAGGCCTAATAATTGTGGTGACAATCATTCGATGGTCAACGGCTCCTTTAAATGACTGTTCATAGAGTCCTTTCACTCCAAGTTGGCGTCTGTTCAGAGTCCCATTTGTTCAGGGATGCCCAACTCGAAAATGCTGCTGATTTGAAAATTAGAAATGTGACGAAGAATAACACTTACCTGTTGAAGTTCAGGGAACGACCACAAGTTCAGATGGACATGGACCATGGGGCTCAGACAACAACCAGTTCTTCCACATCATCCAACTCAGGCGCAAACTCAGATGCGAGTGAAAGGACTTTACACAAGACAGTTACGCCGTGTTACCCATTGCAACTCACCATGATGTCCAACAAAAGAACCAATTCAATGGATAGATCTGTGTTGCGAAAATTCCATTTCTATGCACAGCGCTTAGGTATTCCTTTTCCACTGTCGCGAAAGATGCAGCCGTTTATTGAACAGGCTTGAGTTGGACCTGATGAGAAGAGTCGCAACTGCGGAAATACGACCGAAGATGTTACCTCGATTAACCAACAAACTGTTTTGGCCAGTTACTCTTTTTGGTGGCTGTTAAATTGACTCTCTTTTTTTCAAACTGACTCTTTAATTCTGACTCTTTTGGTGGCTGTTAAAATTTTCCAAAGCAAAAGCTCTGCACGCCAGGAGATGTCGGGGTTATAAAGCGCCGACAATCAAAGAAGAGGTGAAAAATCTGACAATTTTCCGAACCTGTCACCATGCTGGATAGGTACCTACCTACCCATCGATACCTGTCCAGTTCTTCGAACACGGAACCACAAAACCTTCGGAAAACAATCTCCTCCCTCATTTTCGTTTTGTGGTGAAATGAATGAAATTTTATTGTGCATCTATTGTGCGTGTGTTGTGTTGTGTTGTGTTGTGTTGTGGTCCATGCATGTGCCTGCTGCCCAACTCCACCATCCGGGCGATTCTGTTGGTGGAATCACATTTGGTTGGTAATTCTTCTCAATTTTTATTTTCCTTTGTTTTTCCTTCCTTTTTGGCAAAAATTGACAACTTCAGGTTTCTGAAAAAAATGCACTGCATTGTAATCTTTCTGCACCGATGGTATGCATCTGCAACCAATTTTAACCATTTTAATACCGTCAACACTTCGCGCGTTGACGGTATTTTACCCTCATGCTGTCTTGGCTCAACCATGGAAGTAATAAAGAAACCTGGAAGCAACAAAGCCCAGCGAAAATGGTTCCAGGTTGTGTTTCACTTTTCATCCGCAAATGCGCCACCATGTTGGCAAGAGCGACGGCGGAGCCGCCTGAAATGCGCGACAGTCAGCGGTGCGACGCCCACAAAATGGAATTTTCTCTGCAACCTGGTGACGGATTTTTGAAACTTTTGTGGTACAAAGCTGAAAAATGAGCGAATTCAGATTGTATGATGATCCGAAACTTTCTGCAGGTAAAACTTCCAATATTTGACAAATCTAACGGTTGTTGTGAAGGTTAACAAATTCCGGGTTATTGCCACACATTTTCAATGTTTGTGCGATTTTTCCGTTGTAACATGGTTTCCACAAGTGGAAGAGTTGTAGGGGAAGCTTTCACCTTTCCAAAAAACACCAAAATCATTGCATTTGAGCGCCATTTGACCTTTTATCGAGCGATAGGTATGCAAACATTGTTTTGTTTTCGACACAAAACATGCGTCAAAATTGACTGGGCACACAACCAGCCGAGTTTGCAAACAAGAAAGAAGCCACCATCGGAAATAACAGTGCAACGCATGCCGCTCGGATTAAGAGGAATGAACTGGGGTGAATTTTCAGAAAAGCCGGGGTGGTTCAGTGGTTCGGTGGACTGTCTTGCGTGGTAGAGGACCCAGGTTCGATTCTCCGTCCCCAAAAGTTTTTTTTTTCAACTGGTTTGTGGACATTGTGGCAGCAGGCGTTCACCAAGGCTGAAGGGTCACACCAGGCAGCAAACGTGGGAAGGTTTGAATTGGCTTCAATTCCGTCGAAGCCAAACAAAAAACGATGAATTCCTTGTGCGCTTGAACGCGAGACCGCTCGAAAACACGAAATTGTTGGAAGTGGGTTTTGAAAATTTTCTCCGCAGACGAATCGGGGCACATCCGATTTTGCGCGTGGAAAAAAGCAAAATAAAACGAAACTGAACCCAACCTAGCAGCCAAACATTCCCCTTTACCTATCCTTCCCTTTTACCTAAACTACAGGGTGTCCCGAAAACATTTCGCCAAAATTCGTGGAGATGTTCCTGATGGCAAAACAAATCGAAATTATCCGGAACATTTGCTCCGGGCCCCATTTCCATGAAAACCCCCCAAAGTCCCCAAAATGGACCCATTTGGGGTATTCATGGGGGAGGTAAGATTTCATCGTAGAACCGTCCAATTTTCAGGACAGGTTTTACGTATCGGGGAAAACAAAAATATTCAGTGACAAATTACCTACGAGCCCCCATTTTCACGCAGTGCCCCCCCAAAATAAAAAAGCCCGATTTGTGGTGGTCTTGTTTTAACTTTGATATTAAAAGAGTTTGTCACCGCACAAAACTAATTTTTCGAGGACAGATCCCAAATGTAATCCGAACAAAAAATGTTCAGGAAGAAAATTACTTAGACCCCCCATTTCCAGCAATAGCCCCACAAAAAAACCGGTGAAAATAGTCTCTTTTTCATGGTAACCTAGTGGGTTGCGTCAGGGTTGCCATGCATGGTTATTGGGAGGGATTACATGGAAATGGGGGCCCGGAGCAAAATTTTACTGATTAATTTTGATTTGTTTGCCATCAGTTTTGCCATTTATTTTGCCAACATCTCCACGAATTTTGGCGAAATGTTTTCGGGATACCCTGTTTTTTTTCTTTGTTCAGAGTGTTTTCTTTCTTTTTTGTGGTCCGGTAGTTTTTGTTTGGGGTGTTCGATGGACAAGTGCTCCAATTCGTGCGGTTGAATCATTAAGTGCGGACATGTGCGTTGAAAGTCCTCAAAATTTTGTCCTTGTTTTATTTTTTTTCTTCTTGTCGAAAAGAATTTTTTTCACCGTTCAAAAACATTGACTCATGTTCCGCAGATTGGCAGGAACTGAGCTGATTCCGAAATCGTTATTTCCAGAGAGCCCAATTTGGAGATTCCAAAAAGGGTTCTAAAAAAGGGTTCGAATTCGAACCCTTTTTCGATAACGAAAGACAGCCGTTTTGGCAATGGATATTGGGACTGGAATTATTGAGATTAGTTTACCTTTGTCCAAATTTGGATGATCTAGTTCGTTTCCAAGTCCACTTCTGCCTTGTTCTATTTCTTCCAGCTTCCGTTCTTGGCGAATTTTGCTGCCGCTCCCCACGGCCGCATTTCAAAAAAGCTGTCATGGGCTCAAGGGGCCGTCATCGTAATTTTAACAAGTGAAAAATGCCAAATTGATCCAAAATTCACAAAATGCATGCTGTGAAGAATTCCGTCCTTCCGATCTGCTGCCAGAGCTCCACGCCATGGAATTCCGCTGAGGGCTCGTCCGCATTCGCATTGGCCCATGCATGCGACACTATGCTTACCGCTCTATACAGTCAGAAGTGCCTGGAAATTTTTTCCGATGTGCTCTCAGGGACATAATTTTGGGGGCATCGGTCTCATTGTCGAGAAAATGCCTCGCCGCGGCTCACTTTTTCCTCCCTGGCATGTGCTCTTGGCTTGCCCTGGTGGGAAATTTGATCTCTGGAACACCAATTTTCCCCCAAAATGAACCTTGGTTTTTTAAAATTTTATCAACTTGTTGGGGTCTTCGCCCCCAGACCCCCACCGGGGGCTCTGACCCTTGGAACCCCGTTGGGGTTCTGCCCCAGACCCCGTTTATTGGTGAACATCGCGACAAGACCCCCGTCTTGTCCCGCCCGCAGACGGGGGTCTGGGCGGGACAAGGCAACGATAACGCTTACCTTTGACTCGGCAAGCGTTGTCGTTTATTCTTCTTTAAACTGACTATCTTTTGCCCAGCAGAAAAGTTGCTGTGGTTTTAGGCACATCCCAGAGCCTGGTGGTAGTGCATTCCACCCAAAAATAAAAGCAAAAATCGTCAAAAAGGAAAACGGAATGCGCGTTTTGCATAGCACACTGCGTCCTTTTCCCATTCTTTTGCCAACGTGGTGGCGCATTTGCGGCAGAAAAAGGAAACACAAGGTGGAACCATTTCGGGCTGCAGAGAGATGGCGCTCTGTTACTTCTAGTTATTTTATTAAACTTCTTTGGGCTCAACCACATGCCAATGCTGCGTGCTGTTTCTCTGTTTGAGTGGCCCTGGCAAAAAATATGATGCATGAACCAGGGATGTCATTTTTTATTATGTCTTTAAGGCCGCGTTGGCAGTGGCCCGCAACTCGTTTATCGGTAGCTTTCTTCAACAGGTTCATACCATTGAGGAAAACATTAATAGAGAACAGCAAAGTTACCAGGAAATAGAAAAGTTCATCATGGGTGCTTGGAAAAGGGAAGTGAGGGAAGGAAAGGCGCGCGAAAGGTAAAAAGAGGAAAAAGGGTAAAAGGAAGGAGAGGTAAGGAAGGGATAGGAGTTCGGAAAACATTATCATCGGAATGTGATGATTTTGGACGGGGCATAGTCACATTTAGCGTTCACTATCAGACACACAACAATCACATTCACGAAATGAAGAGGTGAGGATCAAAAATGGCCAAGTCCAAAATCGTCGATTTTGATATGAGGGTGTCAGTCGCTTGATTGCAGTCTTGTTGGCAGCCAGCAAAACTGATTCACACACCATCCTCACTGGGGTGTTGTCCAATTTTCTGGGGGGGTGTACGTAATTTTTGGGGGGTGTTGACCCCCCCCCTAGGGGGGACTGGCAAAACACCTGAGTCCATCGTCTGTGTTGAATGAAATGCAGCCAGAAAAAAAACGCAAAATGGCCATTTGATCCAGTCACGTCTTCAAATACAATACCCCAAGCAATCATATTAATCAGCGCACGCACACCCATTCACAATCTCAAACAAAAAATATGCCAAAAAGTGAAGAAAATTGAACAAAAAGGATGAAAGAAAAAGAAATAGATGACGAAAAATAATAGCGGTGCACATTGCAAATGTGATGAAACAAGGACGAAACAATAAATCGTGCTGCAGTGATTGTGGGGTTCACAAGAGCAAATATCTAGGCCTAGTGCACCCAAGCCGCCACACACAGATGGTCGGTCCAACTAAAGTCGGTCCGGATCGGGGGACTGGGATAGAAACGGAATGAGGCAGAAGTGGACTGAGGCAGAAGT
>JASGXE010011823.1:0-14737 GCA_030068105.1 Sinentomon sp. SZTP_YWyxl
TTTAGGAACTGGGCTAAGCACCGCAACCATATCAGAAGAGGGAAGCGAAATGAGGTAGAGGACTCAAGGAGATTAAGAGGAGAGGGCGTCAGAGAGTGAGGCAAAAGGACTTTGTTTGATAAATGTTAGACGGGAATTTATTTCGGGCAGCACACTGATAATTTAAGGCTGGAGCATTGTTCGCCACCATTTATCAACTGCAAGAGCTCAAACGTATAATGGGGCAATGCGCATCATGCACACCTTAGGAAGACCGAAATTAGAAAATTTTGAAGTTGAGGGATTGGTTGCACCGCACGTAGGCCAAATCGTGAAGCGCTGTGGCTTCTATCAGCTGCGAAATTCAAAGAGGTCAGCCTGCAGCTTAGATGTGATGTTAAAACATGTTGTGTGCCAAACATCATATGAAAACGAAGTTGGGATAACGAAACGTTATCCGACAACATCAGGACGACAACATCAGGACGAGCCGGCAGTGACCTGATGTCGGTTTTCGTAGACAGATCGTATGTCCTGAGTTTCACCATTCCATTGTGTCGCAGCAATGTTCGTGCTAATTTCTTTTTCCCAAGAGCAATGATGATTGGAATGCGCTGCCTTCGAATTCAGTGTTTTTTTCTTCACGCACCAGATTGTTTCTTGTTCGATCACGTGTTTTTAATTGTTGTCTATTTTTCTGGGAGCTGTACCCATCGCTGCCTCCAATTACTTTGTGGCAGTTTTTGTGTGAACGATAATCATTATATTTTTGGTAAGGGTAATAGGCCCCTAGTTTTATTGGAAATTACACACATCTTTCCGTCGAAACATCTTTTTGGTCGTCTTTTTCGCCAAACAAAAAAAAGATAATGCGAAAAAACATAAGAAGTCATTCAGGAGGGAAGAAAGCAAAGAGAGGACGCATCATTTTGCGTGTCGTTCGGTGCATCACCTCTGAGATGCATGACCAATTTAGAAGATTGGTGGACATTAGCGACGGGGGAAGGGGTGGATACTCATGTTTGGGGAGATATTCAAGTGATACCACTTTGTAGGAATTGCAGTGAAGCCACGAATACCATGTCGGAAGTGACACACAAGTGAAGATTCTGGTCGGTAGAGGAACTGCTGTGAGGCTACCATGTCGGAAGTTACACACAAGTGAAGATTCTGATCGGTAGAGGAACTGCTGTGAGGCTACCATGTCGGAAGTGACACACAAGTGAAGATTCTGGTCGGTAGAGGAACTGCTGTGAGGCTACCATGTCGGAAGTGACACACAAGTGAAGATTCTGGTCGGTAGAGGAACGGCTGTGAGGCTACTATGTCGGAAGTGACACACTAGTGAAGATTCTGGTCGGTAGAGGAACTGCTGTGAGGCTACCATGTCGGAAGTGACACACTAGTGAAGATTCTGGTCGGTAGAGGAACGGCTGTGAGGCTACCATGTCGGAAGTGACACACTGGTGAAGATTCTGGTCGGTAGAGGAACGGCTGTGAGGCTACCATGTCGGAAGTGACACACAAGTGAAGATTCTGGTCGGTAGAGGAACTGCTGTGAGGCTACCATGTCGAAAGTGACACACAAGTGAAGATTCTGGTCGGTAGAGGAACTGCTGTGAGGCTACCATGTCGGAAGTGACACACTAGTGAAGATTCTGGTGGGTAGAGGAACTGCTGTGAGGCTACCATGTCGGAAGTGAAGATTCTGGTCGGTAGAGGAACTGCTGTGAGGCTACCATGTCGGAAGTGACACACTAGTGAAGATTCTGGTCGGTAGAGGAACTGCTGTGAGGCTACCATGTCGGAAGTGATACACAAGTGAAGATTCTGATCGGTAGAGGAACTGCTGTGAGGCTACCATGTCGGAAGTGACACACAAGTGAAGATTCTGGTCGGTAGAGGAACGGCTGTGAGGCTACTATGTCGGAAGTGACACACTAGTGAAGATTCTGGTCGGTAGAGGAACTGCTGTGAGGCTGCCATGTCGGAAGTGACACACTAGTGAAGATTCTGGTCGGTAGAGGAACGGCTGTGAGGCTACCATGTCGGAAGTGACACACTGGTGAAGATTTGGTCGGTAGAGGAACGGCTGTGAGGCTACCATGTCGGAAAGTGACACACAGTGAAGATTCTGGTCGGTAGAGGAACTGCTGTGAGGCTACCATGTCGAAAGTGACACACTAGTGAAGATTCTGGTCGGTAGGGGAACGGCTGTGAGACTCCCATGTCGGAAGTGACACACATGTGAAGATTCTGGTCGGTAGAGGAACTGCTGTGAGGCTTCCATGTCGAAAGTGACACACAAGTGAAGATTCTGGTCGGTAGAGAAACTGCTGTGAGGCTACCATGTCGGAAGTGACACACAAGTGAAGATTCTGATCGGTAGAGAAACTGCTGTGAGGCTACCATGTCGGAAGTGACACACAAGTGAAGATTCTGGTCGGTAGAGGAACTGCTGTGAGGCTACCATGTCGGAAGTGACACACAAGTGAAGATTCTGGTCGGTAGAGGAACTGCTGTGAGGCTACTGTGTCGGAAGTGACACACTAGTGAAGATTATGGTCGGTAGAGGAACTGCTGTGAGGCTACCATGTCGAAAGTGACACACTAGTGAAGATTCTGGTCGGTAGAGGAACTGCTGTGAGGCTACCATGTAGGAAGTGACACGCTAGTGAAGATTCTGGTCGGTAGAGGAACGGCTGTGAGGCTACCATGTCGGAAGTGACACACAAGTGAAGATTCTGGTCGGTAGAGGAACTGCTGTGAGGCTACCATGTCGGAAGTGACACACTAGTGAAGATCTGGTCGGTAGAGGAACTGCTGTGAGGCTACCATGTCGGAAGTGAAGATTCTGGTCGGTAGAGGAACTGCTGTGAGGCTACCATGTCGGAAGTGACACACTAGTGAAGATTCTGGTCGGTAGAGGAACTGCTTTGAGGCTACCATGTCACTAGAGATACCCAAGTGAAGCCAGATGCTGCTGCGTCGGTAGATTAACTGAAGTGACGATACTATATGTTGGGAGAGATACTCAAGTGAAGTTATTGTGTCAGGAAAGGAACTATCGGGAAAGATATTCAAGTGAATCTAGTGTCGGGATAATGTCGGGAGAGATACTCAAGTGACGCTGCTATGAAAGTTTTGAATTCCGTGTCTGAGCTTCTGGAGTTCCACAGGGTAGTGTTGGTCCCCTACTTTTTTTTAATCTATATCAACGATTTGCCCCCAATTTTGCGCAACAACATTCGTCTCTTCGCTGATGACTGCGTTTTATACCGAAAAATTTGTTCCCTCACTGACTGCAACGATCTTCAGAGCGATCTACAAACAATTTCAGGTTGGTGTCAGGAGAGCAGTATGAAACTTAACGCTGAAAAATGCAAAGTTGTGTCTTTCACAAATAAACGCAATCCAATTCGACAACATTACGCCATTAATGGTATTGCACTTGCACATATAGAAAAAATAACTTATCTTGGAGTTAATCTTTCTACCGATCTCAATTGGTTTCTGCACATTAATACTATTGTAAATAGGGCACGTAAGGCTATGTATTTTATTCGTCGGAATTTTAGGGGATGTCCGCAAAGTACAAGAGAACTCGCTTACTTTGCATTTGTTAGACCTCAGCTTGAATATGCATCGGTTGTTTGGGACCCTTACCTTGCTGCAGATTTGTGCTCACTTGAAAAAGTACAGCGTTTAGGAGCTCGTTTTGTGACCGGAAAGTATTCTCGCCACAGCAGTGTGTCTGACATGATATCTAAATTAAACTGGACTCCGCTACATATCAGAAGAAAAATCAGCAGGATAATATGCCTCTTCAAAGTGGTCTCAAATGTTGGTGGTTGGGGTGAATTGTTACCACTAATTCAGAGACCTACATTCATTTCTCGGCATGACCACCAATTCAAAATAAGAACTCTTTCATGCCCCAGGACTAATGTGGAGAAATTTTCTTTTCTACAGAGAACGATTCCTGACTGGAATTCTTTACCCGCAAAAATTTTTAAAACCCCAATTTCTATAAATCTGCTGAAAGCACGTCTTTACGCATTTTTTGGGAGCTCTATTCATTAGGTTATGTTCGCTGTTACAGCTCTATACTCCAATTACACTCCGGTGCCTACTTGCTGTCGTTTTAAGGCTTTTTAGTTGCGTCTTGAATGATGATCTCTTGTGCTTTCTAACATTTTTGTCTCTTGCATAATGTGTTTGTTTTGTGCATAATAAGTCTGTTTTTGCATATATGAAACGGGGCCAAGCCCCTAAATATAAACATTTCAATTCAATTCAATGTCCGGAGAGGAACTGAAGTGTGCTATACTAAAGTGAAGCTTCTGTGTCGGGAGCCAAACACAAGTGATAGTGTGAATGCGAACCCGATGAAACTTATGAAATGTAAAATGCAAAAGATAAAAAGTGTTAAAATCGATCTCTCAACCTGCACTCTTTCTGTGGCAATGTACAGATGCAATAATTCTACGTTGCTGACATCGACTGGTCAAGTGGGATTTGATTCAGGGTATGCATTTCACTTTCTTGTTGGAGAGAGTGGGGATTTCGCGGCGGTAACTGGATCAGGGGTGGAGCCCTAGAAAATGCAGAAATTTTGAAATTTCAGAGTTCACTTTGGGTGCATGGAATTTGATGTTCTAGAGGCCGGATATCCAACCACCGCGAGTCAACATGAACGGACCAGAGAGGGGCAAACGAACCATTGGGGTGCATTTCATGGCAGAGAGCTGTTGTCTTTTTACCTTCCAAATAACATACCTGACTTTATGTTATTTGTTCATTTGAATACGAAGACTACGGATGCAAGGTTGAGTGAGGTCGGATAGTGATCGAGTCCGGCGTCTTTGATGCGGCTGTCCGATGACGAACGATACAATTGCGGCTCAAAGTGGGAGCCGCGGAACATTGACCCCAGGAAATATGCGCGTCGTTTTTCTTTCATTATCAGCTGTTCGATTGGTCAAATCAAACTTTTCTGGTAAACGCACTGATTGGCACTTCTTGTGCCCCCGACTTCTGAGCACGGACTCAGGACGGCTTTGTGAGCAGTGCATGTGGAATTTCCTTCAATTGGTCTGATGGCCAGATCTTAGGAATCAGATCTCGTAACCAGACCTCGTATCAGCCTGATCGCCCTGTTCTCCGCCTACCCACTTACCTTCTTCAAAGGCAAGATGTGTAACAGCGAACAAGACGAGAGTAACATGTACGAAACCTCAGGTTGAAAAGATGTATGCGCTGAGGTTCATGGTGGTCTGAAAGCAAATAACTCATTGGCTACTGCTACAGGGTTGAAGCGTATCACGGAACTTCCGTTAGCATTTATACAGAAGAATTTAAAAGTCTTGTAGCAATTCAAATAAGGCAACTATTCAGCTGAGGTGTGAAGTCATTATTTAATATTTAAGACGCAAAGACTACTCGTAATTGTCCGGAAGCGCTTTGCCACTCTCCGGATCCAAAACCCTCGAATGAACACTTGAAAACTGGCAAAGTTGTTAGGTTCCGAATGTGTAGTTTGATGCCGCAGAGTCGCAGAAACGTTGACGCCCGAGTCTTTCTTTCCGTTACTTTCGAAGCACACTGTACACGAGGCATGTTTGTTCGGTGACCAAACCACCAATGCAGAAGCCTGGACAGCAACGATAAATCGAGTGGGAAAATCACCATTTGGCCCTCATTAGCTGTTGGCCTGTAACGGGTTTTTGTTTCTGCGCTTTGCTGTTTTTTGCTATACTTTTTCCTTTATTCCGTTGTTTAGTAGCTGCAGCTGCCCAGTGGTTTATCAAGCGGGGGGCGTGCGTTGTCAGCACAGCACTACCGGCTGTAGCTGCAGCTGTCTTTACGTTATTTGCTGCCGTCGTTTTTTCTCCTTTGCCTTTTCCTTAAAAAGGAGAACATTTCTGCCTAAATTTATTTGCCTTGTCCAGGCTACACGTATACACTCGACAATGTTATACATGCCCGGCGTCAGACTGCAGAGTCATTTTGATGGCCATTCAACGGTATTGTTCTTTAGGAGAACGGTGGTCCAAAATTCATGGGACACATGTCACAGCCCATTTTCAAGTAAGATCTGGATCCAATAAGATCCAGAGTCTAAAGACGACAAAGCGCACGCCTTCGTCAAGAGCAAAAGGGAAATAAAAGTTGTGAACATTTCGAGAACCTAAAAAAAACACCTTTGACGGGCGAAAACGGCAGTTTTCATATTTTTCTATCTCAGCGATGACAAACGGCCCTGATACCAATTTTTCAATGCTGTAAGAGGTCTGGAAGTTTCCAATAATTCATGTTAGTCAATCAAAGAGTCAGGTGAGCTGATTTTACAAACTTCCAGCAACAGGATTGCGTTCACAGAAAATGTGTTTTACGCAGATTTGTGGTCCTGAGTGTGTTTTTTTCGGTCCCTCTATTTTTTTGGATCATTGTGGCGATATGTGGTATTCTGGCAAATTTAATGGAGGCATTTTATGCTTTGTTTTCGAGGACTGCAGGCCTGCCTCCTTCTAAGGGCGACTCACAAAAACAGAATTTGAAGGACACCAAGCATTTGAACAAACACAAAAATTTATTATTCCTGCGTAAAGCAGAAAATGTGAATGCAAATTGGGTACATATGGTTTGGATTTTCAGGAGAATCTATACCCTCTTAAAATTACGCAGCCTGTAAAGACGGCTTGCTATCTTTTGAAAAAAGCTTCTGAGAACGATGAGTCGCCAATTACTTTTCTAGTAACTTCACTCTGAAGTTCAGTTTTTCGAAAGAACAAAAACTGATATTCCATCCCGCCCAAACCTCAACTGCAAATTATAACGAGAAATTGGGGCGGAATACATAAATGTCTGGGTTTTTGAGATGCAGGAAATTGCTATGGTGGCAGACCTAAGGAACACCTGCCATGCAGTGTCAAGTACCCAGAAATTTCGTGGAGAAGTTTGCTTAGAAGTGGTATAATTGTGGGAATCATTTTATGAGAAGGGAAAGCCATAAGTTCACGCTGGTTTTTACACTATGGAGTTGAGCAAACCCTATATTGATGGACGATTGCCTATGTGAATGTAACGAATTTAGCATCGACTCGGCAATTTGTAGAAAGGGAATTCTCCCAAGCCAAGCCTCTGGACACAGGCTTAAGCCTGTTTTGCATACATTGATGATTGACGTGATTTTTCGCCTACATTTCTTTGATTTGCACCAAATTCAGATAAATGGCCATCCTTGGCAAATTTGGTATAATTTTCCAAGTTTGGGCTTATCTTGCATAGACGCTCTACTACTTTAAATTATGAGGCCTTCCTCGCAGATGGGCACCAACTTTTATGTTGATAGCACACCTGAAGCCTTGATCATTTATTTAAAAACAACCAAATTTATTGAAAAACAGAGAACGTTCTTGAACGAGACTACTGAAAGTTTTCCACGTTGTTGCAAAAATTTGGGAGTGATGCCTCGCTTAAAAACCCCCCAACTATGAGCGAGGAAAAAGACCTTTACGCTCTGGAAAGTACAAGCGACCAAGTTAGCGGCTAAAAAGGTCATGAAATTTGTCTATCCGTAGCATGTAAATGCATGTAAATGCAGTGAAGGTTGGAGATTTTGGTTCTTCCGGGGACAAAAATGATGTGCTCTGCTACTTTCCCACGCGGAAGTGAAATTGAAAGAGAATCAGGGTGGATTTGCCAAATGCGTCTACATTTCCCAGCCAGTTGCATTTGCAGTGGTCAGTGATGCGGATATCACAGTAACAGGTAGGCCTACTGTCGGAAACTGGATTTGAGCCACCGAAAGATAGGTGCGGGGGACATGCGGGCCTGATGGGTCAAGTCCTGAGGAGGGGTAGGCATTTTTCAATTTTTGGCAACTTATGTGCTGCGGCAAAACGAATTCTGGATCAAGTCATACCCTGGTAAAATCGAAGGAGGATGGGACGGAGTTGTAGACGGAGTTGGGGGGGGGGGTCAAGTGAGTAAATAAGGGAGTTAGTTGCCTGCAACCTGGGAGGTCAATAAAGGAAAAGAAATGAGATCCCTCTGTTTCTTGGCCAGCCCTCACACGCTGGTTGCTTCCGTTCCGTTCGGATCGGGTTGGGACTTGGGAGTCGGCAAGCATCGGCTGGTCAGTGGCGATAATAAGAAATGTCGCCGTGCCCCGAATTCTTGATACGATTCCAAAATGAAATGAAAATGAAAAAAAGTTGTTGGAACAATTTTCACCTTTTGTCTCCTTCCCCTCTTTCCATTTCTCCCCAATATCGTCACTTGCATTGGTTCGAACTTTCCTGGCCGTTCATCAAATATAAGTGGAGATTCTGGGGCTAGCCAGGATCCAAAGGAATTGATGAAAGCCATGTACGTATAAAGCCGCCTATAAATTTTGCCTTTTTCCGCATGCGATCTGCGAAGACAGCCGTACTTTTCTGCCCCGTGGGTTGAAATTGTATGGGTATGGTTTTTGTTTTAGAGAAGAATTTACAATGGAACTTGACAATTTCCCGGAGAACCTCGGCACAGGGAGAATCTCGACACAGGGAGTACGGTTAAGTGACAGCTGGACCTCCGATCAAAAAATTTACCGGAGAACCTCGGCACGGAGAGTACGGTCAAGTGACTGCTGGACCTCTGTTCAAAATTTCCCGGAGAATCGCGGCACTGCGAGTTTGGTCAAGTCTGTTCAAAATTTCCCGGAGAATCGCGGCACTGCGAGTTTGGTCAAGTCTGTTCAAAATTTCCCGAAGAACCGCGGCACTGCTTGCAAGGTCAAGTGGCAGGTGGACCTTTGTTCTAAATTTCCCGGCAAGAGAACCTCGGTACAGAAGTACGGTCATGTGACAGCTGAACCTCTGCTCAAAATTTCCGGTTGAACCTCGGTGCAGAGAGTGCGCGGTCAAGTTACAGCTGGACCTCTGTTCAAAATTTCGCGGATGACCGAGATAGGCCCATATATGGAAATCTAATGTTTGGGAAAGAATGTAGGCATGCTGCACGGGACTACGCACGGGAAATTGAGGTCCACACAAAAACAGCCTCACAACTCGGAAGTTCTGAATGATTTTATGTATGATTTTTTCTGTATGATTTTAGCAGCCAGCGCGCAGGAAAATGATGCTATGTAAGCTTCGCTTTAGCAGTCTGGAGAAGTCAGTGTGCAGAGCCGAAATCGCAACAAGTGAAGTGAAAATTATTTGGACCCGAATGCGATCGTGTCGTGTCCACGATGGCTTGTGTGATAAACAGGGGATCCTTGCCAAGCCGGTCAAGCGAACAGAGCGTCTGGCGATGACGCGAGGCGAGACTGACCGAAAAGGGTCGCTTTCACCGTTCGCAAATGAACCTGTGCATGACTATGAACTTATGCACATTTACGAATACCTTGCTAAGTCAACGGACAGCGGATCTAGTTGAGGGTGCAAAGGTAGCACATGAACCTGTACGAGTACCTATATCATACGACGTGCAATCAGTCCACCCTCTAAATTTCAACTCGCTGGCTCTGTCCAAAATGTTTTTAGTCAAAACCTATAAAACAACGGCCATCTATCTCATACATAGATTTTGTACCCTTTTACTGCATTGAACTTTATGGACTATTTGGGATGGTGTGTAACTTTTTAAAGTATTTTGGCGACACCGATCAATCGAAAATACCCATCGCGAATCTTCTCAAACATACGAGATCTCTTCAAATATATCGCCAAAGTGCAACCCCCCAGAAAGAGAGACACAAATATGTTCAACAGGGACTCTTGTGCCACACAAAATCAAAAGCTTTTGAATGTTGAGAATGCTCAACATTGGAATAATTATGCTGCTTTGGTGAAAATCAGAATTCCCACAACAATTAAAAGAAATCGGACAAAAACTGTTCGTTTAGCATAGAAATTAAAGTTCTATCCATTATGAATGGAAGTGATGCACAGTCACAAATACAATGGGTACAGCTCATTCCACTTGAAGATATGAGCTGAGAATGCTTCACACTCTTCCATTTAAGTACACAGAAAAACTTTGATTTCTATGCCGAGAATGAAGTTTTCGACCGAGTTTTCATTGTTGAAAGAATTCTGAATTCACTCTGAGCACACTTGGGAGCATTCTTAGCTCATATTTCAAGTGGAATGAGGAGTAATGACTCCCTTAATACAATTACCTCAATTGGATCATGGGAGTCATTGTTGCCTCTCTGGCTGTCATCCCTGAAGAGAATGCCGGCATCCATGGAAACAACACAAACTCCTATGATCCAATGAAGGCACTTGTTTTTAAAGGGAGTCATTATTGTTTTTGCGACTGTACAATTCTCAGTTGATAAAATCGTCAAATGGAATCAGCTTTGTTTCGTGCTGATATCCCGACTTTATTTGAAGTTTAGCGTTGAAAATTACTGTCAGACAGGGTTGGTATTTTTTTCAATTTTTGTTAAAAGTTTCCCACCAGATTCTCAGTTTCCATTTTCTCAATTTCTGTTAAAAGTTTCCCACCAGTACGAACATCTTATCGAATAAAATAATAATGATTTTTCAGTTGTTTTGACTTCTTTCGCTGGGTTTTTTAAGTGCTACAAAGAAATTTTTATGTTTTAATGCGAGTTTTATGCGAGTTACAATATTTCTTTGGGCACCTAAATATGTCTAAGATCAGAGCTTTGTAATGCAGTCAAAAACAAGGTCCAATCGCAAATTATGTTTGTTTTCTTGTCACACATGCTGCAAGCAAAAAAGGTTCGAATCATCCACTTTTGTCCAAAATGCGTTGAAAATTTGTTTTCCCTAGACAACGACCGATAGGAGGGTACTTTCCGTCGCTAAAACACGTACAGGTTTCTCATTTTCTGTCCTATTTTTCCAATAATAATTCCACTGCTATTTCCACTGCGTTTGGGGAAATGGGGTGGTACACCGAAGGGATAATGTGGCCGCCTGCCTTCCCCAGTCCTGTCTCTTCTTCAGTCAGTTCGAGCTTCATCCCCCTCCCCCATTGTGCTGCCCTTAGCTCGTTTTTCTTTTGCCATGAGAAATTACTACACGCACGAGGTTCCGCCCAATATTAGACAAAATGACGAACAATCAGTTTTGGTACAGGGTGTTCTTTAAAGCACTGCGACGTTTGTCTTGTGGTGCTGATGGGAAAAAAGAAACGTGTGCCGTCAACAGTCAACATGGGCCTGAAAATGAGCTGATCCGTGGAAAAACGAGCCAAAACGAACAGGCGAGTCTTCAGAGCCTGAGGAAGTTCGAAAAAAGTCGGGGAAAGATGCCAGCCGTCTGCTTTTTTATGCTTAGATACTCGTATTGCCCTCAAAAATAGCGTGGCGAGTAAAAGTGAAAAAAATGAGAAATCAGATAATAGCATCCCCAAAAGTCAATGTTAGCTGCAATCATATTGGACCCACTAAATGAAGAAACTTACTGTCATGATTGACATGAAACAGTAGCTATATGATCCACATGATTGTACGATTTTTATTCAATGAATACGATTCACGTGAAACAGATCCCATGCATCACACACCCTCACACAACCTCGTCACAAAATTTCCCGGAGAATCGCGGCACTGCGAGTTTGGTCAAGTCTGTTCAAAATTTCCCGGAGAATGGCGGCACTGCGAGTTTGGTCAAGTCTGTTCAAAATTTCCCGGAGAATCGCGGCACTGCGAGTTTGGTCAAGTCTGTTCAAAATTTCCCGGAGAACCGCGGCACTGCGAACAAGGTCAAGTGGCAGGTGGACCTTTGTTCCAAATTTCCTGGCAAGAGAACCTCGGTACAGAAGTACGGTCATGTGACAGCTGGACCTATGTTCAAAATTTCCGGTTGAACCACGGTGCAGAGAGTGCGGTCAAGTTACAGCTGGACCTCTGTTCAAAATTTCGTGGCACCGAGATGGGCGCATATGTGGAAATGCAATGTTTGGGAAAGAATGCAGGTATGTTACACGGGACAACGCACGGAAAATTGAGGGCTACCCAAAAACAGCCTCACAAGTTGGAAGTTCTGAAAAGAGCTTATGATTTTAACAGCCAGCGCGCAGGAAAATGATGCAATGCTAACATTGCTTTGACAGTCTGGAGAAGTCAGTGTGCAGAGCCGAAATCGCAACAAGTGAAGTGAAAATTATTTGGAACCGAATGCGATCGTGTCGTGTCCACGATGGCTGGTGTGATAAACAGGGGAGCCTTGCCAAGCCGGTCAAGTGAAAAGAGCGTCTGGCGATGACGCGAGGCGAGACTGACCGAAAAGGGTAGCTTTCATCGTTCGCAAATGAACCTGTGCATGACTATGAACATATGCACATTTACGTATACATTTGCTAAGTCAACGGACAGCGGATCAAGTTGAAGCTGCAAAGGTAGCACATGAACCTGTACGAGAACCTATAGGTATCATGCGACGTTCAATCAGTCAACCCTCTAAATTTCAACTCTCTGGCTGTATCCAAAATGTTTTTATTCAAAGCCTATAGAACAAAGGCCATCTATCTCATAGATTTCGTACCCTTTTACTGCATCGAACTTTGTGGACAATTTGGGGTGGTGTGTACCTTTTCAAAGTGTTTTGGCGAGACCGATCAATCGTATTTCCGGACCCATAAAATGCCCAACGCGAATCTCCGCAAACATAGGAGATCTCTTCAAATATATCGCCAAAGTGCAACCCTCCAGAAAGAGAGACACAAATATGTTCAACAAGGGACTCTTGTGCCACACAAAATCAAAAGCATTTGAATGTTGAGAATGCTGAACATTTGAATAATTATGCTTGCTTTGATGAAAATCAGGATTCCCACGACAATTTAAAGAAATCGGTCGAAAACTGTTCGTTTTGCATACAAATTGAAGTTCTATCCATTATGAATGGCAGTGATGCACAGTCACAAAAACAATAGTGACTCCCTTAATGCATTTACCTGAATTGGATCATGGGAGTCGTTATTGCTTTGCTGGCTGTACATCCCTCAAGAGAATACCGGCAGCCATGGAAACAACACAGACTCCTATGATCCAATGTAAGTACTTGTTTTTTTTAAGGGGAGTCATTATTGTTTTTGTGACTGTACAGCACGTTGCAAAAAACCTGTTACATATATGTACAGGGGGAATGGGAGATGATGATTTCCATTTGCAAAATTCTTGTTAGGTAAACATATAGAGACGTAATGGAAAAAGGTGATTTCCTTTTGCAAAATACTTGTAACACATATTGGCTTAGATGGGACAACCAGCGAACAAGAATCAATAGTGATTCTTGTTGATGCTCCCATCTAAGCCAATATATGTTATAAGTATTTTGCAAAAGGAAATCACCTTCTTCCATTACGTCTCCATATGTGTAACA
Organism: Sinentomon sp. SZTP_YWyxl; assembly: GCA_030068105.1. NCBI lineage: Eukaryota > Metazoa > Arthropoda > Protura > Sinentomata > Sinentomidae > Sinentomon > Sinentomon sp. SZTP_YWyxl. The sequence continues at coordinate 13,332 of JASGXE010011823.1, forward strand.
AGTATTTTGCAAATGGAAATCACCATCTCCCATTCCCCCTGTGTATGTAACAGGTTTTTTGCAACGTCTGTACAATTCTCAGTTGGTAAAATCGTCAAATGGAATCAGCTTTGTTTCGTGCTGATGTCCCAATTTTATTTTGAAGTTTTGCGTTGAAAACTACTGTCAGATGTGGTTGGTATTTTTTTCAATTTTTGTTAAAAGTTTCACACCAGATTCTCCACAAAATAATGATTTTGCAGTTGTTTTGACTTTTTCGCTGGGTTTTTAAGTGCTGCTAAGAAATTTTTTATGTTTTAATGCGAGTGTTTTTGCGAGTTACAAAATTTCTTTGGGCACGAGTTACAATATATCTTTGGGCACCCAAATATGTCTAAGATCAGAGCTTTGTAATGCAGTCAAAAACAAGGTCCAATCGCAAATTATGTTTGTTTTCTTGTCACACATGCTGCAAGCAAAAAAGGTTCGAATCATCCACTTTTGTCCAAAATGCGTTGAAAATTTGTTTTCCCTAGACAACGACCGATAGGAGGGTACTTTCCGTCGCTAAAACACGTACAGGTTTCTCATTTTCTGTCCTATTTTTCCAATAATAATTCCACTGCTATTTCCACTGCGTTTGGGGAAATGGGGTGGTACACCGAAGGGATAATGTAGCCGCCTGCCTTCCCATGTCCTGTCTCCAGTCAGTTCGAGCTTCATCCCCCTCCCCCCATTGTGCTACCCTTAGCTCGTTTTTCTTTCGCCATGAGAAATTACTACACGCACGAGGTTACGCCCAATATTAGACAAAATGACGAACAATCAGTTTTGGTACAGGGTGTTCTTTAAAGCACTGCTGCGTTTGTCTTGTGGTGCTTATGGGATAAAATGAAACGTGTGCCTTGTCGTCAACACGGACCTGAAAAATGAGCATTGTCGTCAAAACGGACGTGAAAAATTAGCATATGCGTCAACACGGACCTGAAAAATGAGCATTGTCGTCAACACGGACGTGAAAAATGAGCATTGTCGTCAACACGGACCTGAAAAATGAGCATTGTCGTCAACACGGACCTGATAAATGAGCATTGTCGTCAACATGGACCTGAAAAATGAGCATTGTCGTCAACACGGACGTGAAAAATTTAGCATTGTCGTCAACACGGACCTGAAAAATGAGCATTGTCGTCAACACGGACCTGAAAAATGAGCATTGTCGTCAACACGGACGTGAAAAATGAGCATTGTCGTCAACACGGACCTGAAAAATGAGCATTGTCGTCAACACGGACGTGAAAAATGAGCATTGTCGTCAACACGGACCTGAAAAATGAGCATTGTCGTCAACACGGACCTGAAAAATGAGCTGACTCGTAGAAAGACGAGCCAAAACGAACAGGCGAGTCTTCATAGTCCTGAGAAAG
>JASGXE010011824.1:0-15429 GCA_030068105.1 Sinentomon sp. SZTP_YWyxl
GAGAGTTCCTGCTCAGGGCAGCAGGAGCTCTCCAGTCCAACAATTTCTGCTGATAAGTTTGCCTTTTTCGGTCATGAAAACAGCTGATGTGACGCATAAATTACGCCACGTCAAGTGTCAAATATCGAACAAATCATTTTCTACTCCTGTTCAAGAAATGGTAGGTCGTTGGTGACAGTAGTTGGTGAGGCTATCGAAAGTTGCCGAAGGGGCCAAGTTCAGTAAAAAAAGATATTATCTTTTTTACTCAATTTGGTCCCTTCGGCAACTTTCGACAGCTTCACCAACTTTTGATCCAACACCTGCAAAGAAAAGTTCCAATGGTGCCAGTACTTGCATGTGTGCTGTCTGCTGGATGGATGGTCCAACCTCTACTTGACACAAGAAATTGGCCTTTTTGTCACAGACCGATGGATCGATTTGTCCCAATGAAATTTACTGTTTTCTCAATTGCTCACGGACATTGTTACTGTTCTTTTTTCTTCTTCGGTATAGTTTCAATGATTCCACCAAAAACTCACCGCAACATCCAAAAAAAAAAAGAATCAAAATTTAATGCTGTGGGAGAAAAACTCCTTTGAAGTGGGAATTTGTACGGACAGCCATGAACACGTTGAATGGCCCTGGTATTCTTCTCACCATTAACTAACACTCACTTACCCTCTGTGTTTTTTGTCCCAGGCAGGTGATACTAGTCATTCGCGGCCATAGCCACCATCGCTATTGTTATTACTGCTATTGACGCTGCTCCCGCGTCCGCTATCAAGAGACGCAGGGCCGCTGTGGGGATTGGACGCATTGACAATGGCTTGAAAGAACGGCTGCTGATGTGGTCGAGTGAGGATTGCGGCCGTCGATGGCGTCCCGGGTGTCATGCAATCGGACGCACTGGAAATGGAACCTTTTGCAATGCGATTGGGGAGGTAAGCCTCTGGCTGACGGACATTGATTTCGCCACGGAGGAAACGTTCGATTTTGTCGACGCAGGCTTCCTGATAGTCGTGGATCCACCTAAAGTAAGAGGATGCAAGTGTCAGTCTGCTGTCAAGAGGTGCAAACACAGAAAACAAAAAGAGGTGGATCCGGTGACCGGCATTGAACAGACTGAGGCAGAAGTGGGCATTGGTAGAAGTGGGCATAGGTAGAAGTGGACTGAGGTAGAAGTGGACTGATGAAGAAGTGGAATGAGATAGAAATGAACTGAGGCAGATTTTTGGCTGGGATAGAATGGACTGAGGCAGAAGTGGACTGAGGCAAAGTTTCTGAGGGAGTTTTGTCTGGGATGGGACGGACTGAGGCAAAAGTGGACTGAGATAGAAGTGGACAAAGGCAGAGTTTTGGTGTGAGTATTGGCATGGAGGAAGGTAGGTTGTACCTGCCCAAACCTAACTTAACCTGACTTGGCGAAATGGAAAAATCGGCTCAAAAAATTCTACCTCATCCAATTCAAGCGTCCTATCCATATCCCTGTCACCAGACCTGAAGTGCTGCATGTGGGCGCAATTCCCAAAAGAAGTATGGACACAAGTTGTGTGGCACTCATTTCATCGTGGAGAGATGTTGGAAGGTTTAGGACTCTGCATAACTTCACCCGTCCTTTAAGGGGGTGGGAGACACCAAAGAGATGAACCTCAGCATTCACCAACCAAATTGGTTCAAAACAATGCCACTTTACCAGAGATAGGTACCTATGTTCCAGTCGATGAATTTTCAACTAGAGATATGAAGCATGAACATGAAACATGACTCACCGTTTAGTCGGCGTAAAGAATGTTTCTCACGCTGGAAGGAGCCACCATGAGCCAAAGTGGTTATGAGCTCCGGAAAACTCCCTGTGTGTTGAGAGAGTGATTTTCCTGCCTTACAAAACTGACTTAATAGGAGACACCCGGTGGTACCGCAGGCAGACCCATTATAGTCCTATGGTTGTAAGTGTCAGGTGGTATCCGGTATCCCTTTTAGCCAACACTCAAGAGGAGTATGTTGGCTGAATAAAGTCCAGGGTTATCCCCGTTAGCATCTGGGTAAGTCGGGGGTCAGCAATTTTGACAAAAAGTTGGGACCTCGGAGAGTAGCCATTTCAGGAAAAAATCACGGATGGCTCTTGGTCACGTCACCCCCAAACCTCCTGTGTGCACGTTTGGCGAAGTCAAGCAAAGAATTTAGTCGTCCATCAGGTTTTTTTTTTTTTGGTAGATCCCCAAAAAAGAACAAGTTTTTTGACATTTCAATAAAAATTGATTTTGGTTTGAAGGCAGTTGTTTCTTCATTTTATTTTTTGTTAATTTTTTATCGTTTTGTTGTGCATGTTCAATAAGGGAAGTCACATCAGGCCCTTGTGTCCCAGCTTCCTTTCGATTATTGAAGCATTTATCCCAAATCCTTGTCAAAAATGCCTCTTTCGTCATCTTCATTCTTCAGTGTCCTCATTTGCAGCAAGAAAATTAAGTCGATAAATAAAATGAATGAAATGAACAACAAAAAGAGGGCATAGGTAAGTCAATAATTCTGCTTAGGTACCTGATTCCGTTGAAATAGCAAACTGGTCGCATGTCCTCGGGAAGTACTTCCACCTCGGGCCACTGGAAATTGTCAATGATTGGAATGATATTGCACTGTGACTGGAGAGCTGCCACAATCTCCTAAAAAAAGAAAAGAAAAAGAAAGAAGAATGGGCCCATTAGCTTTCACTGAAACAAGCGCGGTACAAAACATATCTTCCAAGAAATCAATTCATGAAGATCTCCACTTTGTACAATTTCACCAACCGCAGGTAAAAGTCTATCCACAATAGGAATGGTGCCAAAATGGCCAACCAATAATTGCAAACACACAGGTACTTGAAAAATGCAGTGACAAACTTGAGATTGTTCTTAGGCTACCATATGAGTTCAACATTCTCCTGTCATCACAGCTCAAGCTAGCTCATGTTATGGCCGCGATAACCCCATTTTATGAAGTGAATGGTTAGATAACATCAGCAGGGAAAAACATTGAAATCTCCCAGTAACATCGATCTCATCAGCAACAGTCCTCGAAGTTTCGGGCATGTCCTAACCCCGAGCAGCAGCCAGAGACCCTTAGAATGACACCTTTGGCCCCCAAGCATGGCATCCCATGCCTGAGAAATGCAAAAAAGGTGAAGTGCATTTTCTGCTGTGAAATGGTGTGTGAAGCTTATTGGGACTTTGTGCAGAGGTGGTTTTTTCCTGGCCAAAATGGGGCCTACATCACCCAACACTGAAGCCTGAAGCTGGGAGTTGCAACGGCATCATACGAGAACAGAAATATCCCGTTTATCTTGGGGCTTGACAACAATGGCCCACATACGAAAAAGAAAGTTTTACGAGCCGTCACATCAGAACAGGAAATGGCTTTGCAAGTGAGCAGTAATTCAACTCACACCGTGGGTTGACTCTACTTGGGAAGCATTTGATAAAAAATAAGACCAGCACATTTGGGTTGCCCAGAAAAAATGGGAGCCACACCACAATGGGAACTAAAATTTCGTCACACATTGCCTGATGTGTTTCATGTTTGAGGTGCAACAGTATGTGCACCATTTTTATGTGCATGTATGGAAAACATTTTGTAAACACCAATGTGTGCCACGTGTGATGTGCAACAGCGTGTTGCATGCATCAATGTACCGGGGTGACCCAACGATCAATGTACCAAGTGATAGGTGATCAATGTACCGGGGTGTGTATGCGCATAGTTGGTATGAATCAGTGTGTACACATGCGCATTGATGTGCGATGTGCATCAGTGTGTGATGTCCAAGAGCATGGTGTGCACCCTTGCGTGCCGTGTGTACATGTGCAATCAGCCATTCGGTGTTTGGTGTGCAACAGCATGTACATCATTATCGTGTGCCATGGTGAAAAAGAGACAGAAACAGCATTAAACAATGCCATCGAGATGGTGACTGACCCTGTGTACCCAATCCTTGCAGCCTGCATCCCCAACGCATCGGTCAAGAGCATCGGCTGTGAGCACAAGCAAGAAGTGTCGTGCTTGTTTGATACTCTGCAGCAAGTTGTTGTCGAATTTACCGGCTTCAAGACGCTCGACGTCGATGAACACAGTGAACCCACGTAGCTGGAGATGGACCTTCAGCAAACTAGAAGAGAAAAGGGGATGATAAAATTAAAACTCAAAAAATAAGGCTAGATGATTGATGGCACTTGAAATGATTGTGGTTCTAAAAAACCAGTTGAAACCAATGGAAACAACCTCCCCGATTTTTCATGATGGCTCTCGCCATGTTGGAAATCCACTAGCCAACAAAAATACCATTGCATATCCACGTCGTTCTACATGATAATGTTCCATGCATGGAGCCACGCCAACATGTGAAAAAGTGGACAGATTTTCTTTTCGTCAACCAGCGCAACTCGATCGGTGCAAGAAATCGCATCTTGGTACTTTTTTTCCCTCACAACAGCATTTTTCACAATCCTCACACGTTCTAGAATGTAGCCATGCCATGGTTATATTTTGCCTTTAATTTCGGTTGGGGTCTGGACAAGTTGGGTTTGGTCTGAGCAGAGCTAAGAGAAATATGTGAAAGCAAAATACGAGACCTTTAATTTCGGTTGGGGTCTGGACAAGTTGGGTTTGGTCTGAGCAGAGCTAAGAGAAATATGTGAAAGCAAAATACGAGACACCAAATGGTCTGAGCAGAGCTAAGAGAAATATGTGAAGGCAAAATGCGAGACACCAAAAGGATGGTGAAGTATTGTCTCTTCTCACAAATTCCTGAGAACGGATCCCGCTCTGTGTTACATGTTCAGTAGGTACTGTTTATGTCCACTATCCATTAGTGGACAAAACACCAAAATAAATATAACAGGAGGCGGAGGCAGGCCTCCCGACGGCAGACCCAAAATAAAACAAAAAACAAAAAAAATAGACTTGCCGCCCTACCTGGCAAGCTGAGAACCATTTGAACGACGATAGCTGACAAACACATCCAACGACTTCCCGGGTGTCTCCTCAGCCGAACTGACAAGATTGGCTTCACCTGAAAAAAATGGACAAACAAAATGAACATTAGGAGGCTGGGCTTAGCAGAGTTGTGTACCACTATCCTAAACTCAACTTAACTTACCTACCTTAACCGAACTGTACATTCGTGGAGGAATTAATGTACCTACTAATGTTTTTCCCATTTCACTGTTGCCTCCAAAACTTTTTTCTTTCTTTTTAGTCTTATGCAGACGGTAGAAATTAAAGCACCAGATTTCAACAGAGCTTTCTGAAGCTGTCAGACTTTGAGCTCACTTGTTAAAGAGGATCTTTATTTCTGCAGAACAGAGTTTTTGCTAAAATCTGAACAGTCACAATTTTTTACACGTATGAGTGCATTAATTCTGCCACCACTTTATCCTAAACTGCACAAGAGTTCGATACATGATTTTCTGAAACAAAGAGCATTCTGCGAAATCTCTGACCAGCTCCCGTCAAAGACAAGTGTTCAGCGCAAACTGCAGCATCAAACATTTTTTTTTATTGTTTGGAGAAAATTTCAAAATTTCTTCGTTTCACAGTCCTCTCGGTGCAGTAGGCCAAACACGAAATCACCATAACTCACCAGATATGGCATCAACAATCCGGTTCCGGTGAATGCTGCTGTGGACGTTGCATTCGTGGAGGAGCTGTTCATCTCTCAGAGATCTGTAATAAAAAAAAAATAAACAAGTTAGCAGCAGAATCCAAATAAGTGGTTCGGTATTCTGGTGTCATTTCCCTTGTTCCCACACTTTGCTCAAAATAATGAACACCCAATAAGGTGATGAAATGCAAGATGTATTTCAACATTTCTAAACACCATGTAGCACACCTCTTTTGCGCGCATGTCACCTGCCGAGCGTTCGGAATCAAAAAATAAATAAAAAAAATCCGGGAACCGGACAGTTGGCCGCCGGACATCTGGCCGCCGGACCTGGCCGACGGACAACTGGCCGCCGTGGACAACTGGCCTCCGTGGACATCTGGCCGCCGGACGTTTGGCCGCCGTGGACATCTGGCCGCCGCGGACATCTGGCCGCCGCCCGTCAGCCGTTTAGCCGCCTCGACATTTTTGCATTCATGAACATTGATGACGTTGGACATTTTAGCTCGAAGGATATTGTTATTTATTTTTTATTTGTTTATTTAAAAACGATACCGTCACAAAAATTATTGGTGACAAGACCGGAAAACAGCATTCTTACCAGTCAAGATAATATGGTAAAAAAAAGCAAAAATATTAACAGAACAGCTTAACATCAGGCAGAAAGCATTCAAACAAACTGAGTTGGTGTACGGGGAACGTAGCCGGTCAGAAATTTTCAGGTTCGAATGGTATTTAATTAGGTTAGATTGGGTTGGGTTAGGTTATAGGTTAGGTTTGGTTAGGTTGGATTAAGATAAGGTTAGGTTAGGTTGGATTAAGATAAGGTTTGGTTTGGTCAGGTGAGATCTGTTTTACTTTTGTTTGGTGAAGATTTAGCGAGATAAGCAACATTCGATCTTAAAGTTTTTGGACCATAGGAACCCGACCCGGTGCGACACTTATTCGGGATGCACTCTCCTGCGAGGTAAGGGTTAGAGATCTGGCCGCTGTGAACATTCGTCCTCCGGACGTCTGGAAAACATCAACATCAAAATAATAGGTTGAAGCACAGTTAAAATGGTTTTATAAATTCTCCAAAAAAGTCTTCGTGGACAAAAAGTTCCGACTGGAGCGCTGACTGCAAGTAGCTATACATTACGACTGCCGCAAGCAATAATTGCTTTAAGAGTTTCTTTAAGAGAGTCTTTCCCATTTTACAATTATTGAAAAATGGGAAACCCTGGGGTATGGCGCGTTTCGAAACGTTTGTCACCTTTTCTGCATGATTTCGATTTTCTAATGGTCTTAATTTTTCACGGAAATAAAAATTTTACGAAATTTAAAAGGCAATTTTAAGTTAGACTAGTGCTTATTAACAAATATTTTGTTGTTGGAAGTGAATGAATTCGTGGAAGCGGCTTGAGCATCTGGGAGTTTGGAAGTGAAACAAACTTCTAAGTCCGGCAAGGGGATTCATTTTGAACGGCATCAGCCAGTCATTTGTCCAGGACAGACCAAAGTTGGGAATGGAGTAATTTGGGGAAAACAAAGCATTATAGGAACTTTATAGGCACCTCAACGTGATGTATACCAAATATCGGAGAAAGTAACGACAAAACTTCATGAATTTGAAACATCGAACGTCATCACAAATGTCCAACTGTCACGTGTAGCGGCAGCTTAATCTCCACGGCGGCCAAGTGTCCACGGCGGCCAGTTATCCGGCGGCCAGATGTCCACGGCGGCCAGTTGTCCGGCGGCCAGATGTCCGGCGGCCAGATGTCCAACTCCAGCGGCCAGACGTCCGGCGGCCAACAGACCGGGAACCAAAAATCCTCCTTTCATGGGCCAGATTGCTCATATTTTCTCTGATTCAAAGCATCGGTTACACCGCCTGTGGCAGGGAGGGAGGGTGGACACTTACGACACATACAGGGGTCATTCATAAAATTTTGGGCCTAACAGGGAAAGAGGCCATTTTGGGTGCGTTTGATGCCTTGACATTGAAGTTTGGTTCTTTATAGAACTTCCTGCAAATTTTTAATTTGAACCATTATTGATTTTTTGTTTTATGGTCATTTCAAAAAGAGCTCCTGAAAGTCAGAAACTGACAAAAATTGCAAATGATGAGAAAAAACGACTTCTTGGACAAAAGTTCATTTTTGTCAAAGGCTGAATGCATGTTGTCTTTAGCACCATTATTGCCCAGGGGATGATTCACTAGAACTCTAACCACTTTCCGAGCGAGTTCAAAAAAGTTTGAACTCCAAATGCAGTTTGGAAACTTAACTAAAATTGATTTTCGACCAAAAAGTTGTTTTTTCTCATTTGTCGTTTTTGTCAAATTCTGATTTTCGGGAGCTATTTTTGAAATGGCCATAAAATAAAAAATCAGTGACGGTTCAACCTGAAAATTAACAAGAAGTTCTATAAAGAACCAAACTTTAGTGCCAAGGCATCAAAATTACCAAAAAATGACTCTTTTCTTGTTAGGCTCAAAAGTTTTTGAACGCCCTTCGTACTTCGAACCTTTCCCACTATTTTTTCCCCGGGCGTTTTTCCTTCCCACAATGGTTTCAACTTGTTCATCATCACTCATCAGGAATCACCAGGGTCTCATCTCCATGTGCTCTGGAGAGGTTGGTAACATGTCCGTGTGTTCTTGGTAGGGAACACGTCCTTGTTCTGGAGAGGCAACACGTCCATGTATTCTGGGGAGGGAACATTTCCATGTGTTCTGGGGAGGGAACATGTCCATGTGTTCTGGGGAGGGAACATGTCTTCTGATCTAATGAGGGAACTCGTCCTTGTGTTCTGGTAAGGGAACACATCCAAGTGTTCTGGGGAGGGAACACATCCATGTGTTCTGTGGAAGGAACTTGTCCATGTGTTCTGGAGAGGCTACACGTCCATGTGTTCTGGGGAGGGAACATTTCCATGTGTTCTGGGGAGGGAACATGTCCATGTGTTCTGGGGAGGGAACACGTCCATGTGTTCTGGGGAAGGAACTTGTCCATGTGTTCTGGAGAGGCAACACGTCCATGTGTTCTGGGGAGGGAACATTTCCATGTGTTCTGGGGAGGGAACACGTCCATGAGTTCCAGTGAGGGAGCCATGAGTCCATGTGTTCTCGGAAGAGAACACATCCAAGTGCTCCAGTGAGGGAACACGTCTCCATGTGTTCCGGGAAGGGAACACATCCATGTCAGTGTTATCGGGAGGGAACATGTCCATGTGTTATGGTGAGTGAACATGTCCATGGCATGTGTTTATCCTGAGATGTACCAACTTTTGATCAGAGGCGACTGTCAGATCGAAGTGAAAGTTTGGCGACGACATCTCGAACCCCTCGGCATGGAATTCTTTCCCAAGTCAGATGCGATACTTCTGTGCCACTGGCTCCATCTGATCCGACAATGCCTCCCAATCACACAACAATTCACATTTTTTGTGACACGGATCGTGGTTCAAGACAAAATTGGTATGAGTGAAGGCCCAGAACACACCAAAGCTGCAGCGGTCCCACCAAACCACGCTTCAACCCAAACAGTCACAGACCTAATTGTTTTAGGTTCAGAAACACCACAAATTATTGGATTAATTCGCCACAATGAAATAACACTGGTAACTTTTGCCATTTCAGGGTTCCCAACGATTTTTTTTATCATTTTCAAGGTTTTCAACACTTTCTTTTGTGGCAGAAAGCGGCGTCCATGACCACGGGCCACAAGAAATGGGAGCAGAGTACTCAAAGAGACAGAGCTTCTGGTAGGTAGGAGGTTTGGGAGATGGCATCCCTCAAAGGCCAAAGTAATTCAACAAGAGCAGTTTCTCCGGACCGCCCCAGGTGAAAATTTTCATCGTTTTGTGCTCTCTTCTTGCCGCAATTAGTTGCAATTTGCCACCATTTCCAGCTCGCTGCCCATGGTTCTTACCCGTACCTCCCTCCCCTTACCGACGCACTTGAAGACTAATCATAAAAGGTTAGTGTTTCGCATCAAACGCCACAAGGATGGCTGTTTCAGCACGTGCACCACGAACGGGCAAATCACAGAACATAATTGAAAAAGGTTTCTAACAGCCGAACTGTTCGTTGAGTTGTTTAGCTGCGCGATGTTTCGCCCTCGTAAGCGCAGGGCTTCGTCAGGCGACATCAGCCAGTGCACAACTCGCTGATGTCGCCTGACAAAGCCCTACGTTTGCGAGGGCGAAACGTCACGCAGCTAAACAACTCAACGATCGGTTCGGCTGTCAGCAGGGATGGGTAAGTATAATACTTAAGTACTATACGTGAGTTTTCTACGTATAATACGCCGTATTATACGTACGTATAAAAGTGTTATATACGTACGTATTATACGTGTGCAAAAATTTAACATGTGTGACACATGACTTGGGGGTAGAATTTTACAAGGAATTCAATTCTGAAGTTATTTCACAACTCAGGGCAGTGTAGGAGTTACAAAACCTGAATAAATTGTCGGAAATGATGAAGATCGCAGGAAGGGATAATAATAGCTCAAATTGCATTTTTAGATTTTTGTATGCAATGATGGCTTTGGATCAGCAGGCGATACGACCACGACAGGAGGTTAAAAAACAAAGTCACAAATTATAAAACTGTGACTTTGTTTTTTGACCTCCTGACATGGTCGTATCGCCTGCTGATCCATTCACAATGCCAACCACTGCTTACAAACATTTGTGATAATGGTTTTATTTTCAAAACGGGTCGCATTGTCATACGACGTGGGCTGTGGATGAAAACCTAGCAAAAAAGCCATTTTCTCCCGAATTTTCATCTGAACTGAAAATTCTCCAGATCCTTCACTCTGCCTGTGATACATACATACATCGACGACCCAAAATCTGTCCAAGTACTCAAATGCCAGAATTCTTACTCACATTGCACAGCTGGATTTTTGCTTGCATCTGGTAGGATTTTGATCAACCTTTTGTTTTTTTTTAACATTTGCAGTTCATGCGGGATTGTCTGCCATGTGCTCTACACTTTTCTTGGACGAACGTTTTTTCTATTCTGCACTCCACCAAATACGTCACAGCAGAACAGGCTCTCATGCCATCAAGGCAATCATCAATGGCAAACAGCAAAGTTCTCAGAAAACAGCAAATTCATCATATACCTGGGAAAAGGAAGGGAGGGAAGGGAAGGATACGCGACCATTGGCTGCATTATCCGTAAGGAGGAAATGGTAAAGTAAAGAGGGAACAGGAGTTCCGAAAACATATCTGAATGTGGACGGGACCTAGTCATATAGGCCTAGCGTTCACACCAAACGGACAACAATCACACAGATGCAACTACTCAAGAGCAACCCCAAGCAAGCATCATCAACCTGCACACCCACACCCATTCACAATCTGAAATGAAATATACAAAAATACTTAGTGGATAAAAATGAATAGGCCTACAAAGATGAAAGAAAACAAAATACCTACCTAGGTGGGTGATGAAATGATCGCGATGAAACAATGATGAAGCAATCGTGATAAGTCGATAGTGCCAATGATTGCATGAATGCATGGTTACCCAGTGCATTATGCTAGGCCTTCACTCCAATGCCGTATGCACATCTAGGTAGGTACTTAGGTGGTTGCAAGTATATGTACTTGACATTTACTGCCTGTCACTGCTGAGTCATTTTTCCGGTGATCGCAGAAATCTGGACGCCCAGGCTGTCAGACCAGACAGAGAATTGTCACAGGAAAATTGATTCGGCCCGATGAAGTTGGGTGAGGCAGCTCCGGATTGAATCCGGCAGTCAGGATTTCTGGGCCCACTCTCGTTATGGTACAAGCTTCCCTTGCAAATGAAGGTTTCAAGGGTGAGACAAAGCATGAGGTTGGTTTCTGGCACTTTCTCTTGCCACCATCCGTCTTGCACCATTTCCTGCTTAAAAAGGTCGTCGCCAGTATTGTTCATTTTTTGCCTTCTTCTATTTGTCATTTTTTGTTTTCTGTGTACTTATCTCTTTTATCAGGCACATGAGCTACATGCATCTAGACCTATGTTATAAAAGATGAACGCAATTTGGCAGCATCAACTTTCACATGTGGTTGGTGCACACACAATTTTGAAATGCATTTTACAATGGTATACCTATGGCAAAAACAATCTTGCGTGGCCAACTTGAGAGCAATTGTGGGGCTTCACTGATTAACTGTTTTAATTTTTTTTCTTTCATTGATGATGATGCTTGCCATTGGTTTAATGTAAATAGAATGTTAGCATGTTAAAGAGCAGCTTTTTCTGCAAAAAATGAGGTATCACTCGACTTTTAGGTTTTATACGTTTTCTACGTGTATTATACGTACGAATTATACGCACGTATTTACGTGGAGTTTTATACGTTTACCCATCCCTGGCTGTCAGTAACCTTTTTCAATTATGTTCTGTCACAAGGATGGCTACTCCAAAACAAGTACAGCGGAGAGATCAATGCTGGGGTAACGCTAACTCCGAGCTGCGAGGTAAATTTTTTACATTGGAGCAGCAGATGGCAAAAATTTACCTTGCTGCTCGGAGTTAGCGTTACCCCCGTCATGATCTCTCCGCCGTTAAAATGATAGGTAATGTTCGACTCCAAAATTGACTCACACGCCTGGGTGTTTTCGACAGATGACAGGAATAATAGGTAGGCCTATTTACCAGAACCAAATTCGGGGTGGTGAATTCCAAACACGGCAAGGACATTAATGTTAAGTATCTTGAAAATAAAAGAAAATTGAAGAGGCTACGTTTTTCACCTGGACAAAGCTCCCAATGCAAAGACGTTCTTCGAGGCAGACGCTTCAAATACACAATTGAAACAGGATAAAAATAATTAAAAACAGTGTTAACAAACCTCAACGAGTCTTTGTCAACGCTTGCATTGATCAAACTGTACGTGTAGATGGAGAACTCGGGGCCAATGCTCAACAAGAAGTGGTTAATGTTAGCCGTGTCACAACTGCTGTAATCTGTCTTCTTCTTGAGCTGACGCAATTCCCGCATGAACCGTTTCCGGAGAATACCGTTAGAAATACCAATGTCATCTTTCAACATGTCCTCGGTGAGCTGTAGGAGGAGATCGCCATCGACGCGGCTTTCAAGGAATGAATCCTCGTATTTTGAGAACCCAATTTGCCGTATCCATTCCCGGACATCCTCCGCCGACCAGAGAGGGACCTGCTGGGTGAGCTTATGCGGCACTTCCTCGCCAATCAGTTTCAAGGCTTGAGCGGCAAATTTGGACGCGATTGCATTTGGTGATGACGCAACATGCTTCAACGGCTCGATGGCACCGATCTCGCGGAATACGCCGGTCAGCCCATGTTTTGCCTTTATGCTGGCCTCCATGCAGAAATGGAAGGCCGCAAGATTCCGGGCTTCCTCCCGCTGGGAAGAGAGGACGTGGAGAAGCCGGCGCAGCCACGCCTTGCTCTGGCCTTGAGGGTAGAGCTGGTTCGTTTTGGCGAATTCGGCGGGGTCGTGTGTGGTTACGAACGTCTCAACGAGATCGATCGTCCCAGAGCTGATCACCTCGGATTCAATCTCCTTGTTGGCCACAAGAGCCGCGATGGCGAGGAATGCGTCATACTTTATGTTGTCGTCAGGATTGAATGCCAATGGGAACAGCCACATGGGCGTCTTCCGCTTGATCATAGCCTCTTGGTTTTCAGAGCCTCCGTACAGCGACAGGTTTGCAAGCGCACTGGCGACATGCCGTAAGGTCGCAAGGTCTTTGTTTCTGCACTCGTAGAGCACGGAATCAAGTCCACCCATGTTGATCACCTCGGAGCACGTCTTCTCGGAGTGCTTGAACATGTTCGCCAACAGCCCAACGCCAACTCTGGATTTCCCAATGTTGGACTTGGCTTTGGACGTACAGTTCTTGGCGACGCGTACCACCTGCTCAAGGCCGTGGTCGACAACATAGCTTCTATTCTCCGATGAAAGACACTGTTGGAGAAGGCAGGCACTTGAATACTGTAAATTTTCATCGTCCGAACTACAACTGTTCAAAACAAGGTCAAGCCCACCCTCGTTCCGGATCTTGTTGCAGAGTTCGGAACCGAGGTCGTGTCCGTGGGCAGGAACAGCCCAAGCATGTTCCAGCATACTTTTCATCCGGCCGAAGAGTTTGTTGGTTTCTTCCCTTTGACCTGCCCTGCGGAGTGAACCGATACAATTTGTCAACTGTTGAGAGCATGACTGCAGAGCCTCCTTGACGTCGGACGGTTGGGAGTGGCTGCCAAGCTGTTCCAAGCCAAACGATCCTTGCTGGAAATCGGCCTAGGGATGAAAAAAATCAGTGAGGAGAAAGTTAAAAAAATCCTGCACAGCACCAACTTTCCAGGTATGTCTTAAAAATGCTGTGTCTTCCTAACAAGATTTCAGAAAAATGGCCAAGAGTTAATCGAATGTGGTCAAGGAAAAAGGTTCAGCTATTTCATATGAAATTGTACAGCTAAATAGTTTAGCTATTTCATTTGAAATTTTACAGAAAAAAATGGTACAGGCATTTCATTTGAATTTGTAGGTACAATAAAATGGTGCCATTTCATCCGATATAGTATGGAAAATGGTACAGCTATTTCATTTGATATTGTACAGAAAAATGGTTCCTGCAGCCATTTTATTTGAGATTGCCATGAAATGGATGGTATAGCCGTTTCATTCGAAATTGCAAGGGAAATGCATTTCTAACCCCATTTCCTCTACAAAAAGGTGGCGACTCTCGACTGATGCAACGAATGTCTGGTAGCTGCGAATTGCACCACTTGCAACGGTGAGAGTAAAAGCATAGACTAGGTACTTTTCCCCAAATAAATAGGGCAAAGACGTGCATACTGACACATATTTCAAGATAATAGAAAGATGATAGCTGTACCAACACATAAACCAAACTTCATAACCATCAATGTCGTGAAAAAAAGAAACATCAAAACGAACCTGTGAAGAGAGGACGACCGTCGATGACGATGATCCAGTGACCCTGCTGGTGCTAGTACTGCTCAAGGTCAATTTAGCCTGCTGTGCAGCAGACACCTGCTTCTCCTGATTTACCACCCCAGCAGAGGTCAACACCTGCCTCTGCTGCTGTGATTTCACTGCCCGCTGTCATAAGAAGAAAAAGAAGAGAAAATTATGCTAGTGAAACAAAGCAGTAGGTAGGTACCTACTTAATGAAATCCCTTCAGTCGGCAACCACCGTTGTTGCAGCAGACAGCACGAGAGCTGACATCCTTTTGACAGCTGGGTGGTGTCCCCACACTACCGGCAGCGATGCTTATTCCTGCGCTGCTTTTGCAGGTGTCTGAAATAATAGCACCTGTGGCATTGGAGGGGGTGAGCTTGAACTGCACACGGTCGTCCCTGTCCCACATCCTTAGGGAGCGAGGCAGGCCCGTAACAGCAAAACCCTGCTCCACTGAGCCGCTCGCCGCATCATCTGGCCTCCATGTCCTGTCCCGCCAGGTTTTCCCTGATAATGGAATCGGGGATTGCCCAAGGAACGCCATGGATGACTCCCTTCACGTGCAGTTGGCCGCTTGGACCTTGATGTCCAAGATCTGGTCAACAAGGAACTGGAAGAGCTTTGCCTATTCCTCCGCAGTGTCGACTACAGCCCTTAGTGAACCACTTGCCATGCGGAAGAGGCCTGCAGTAACCTTGGGGATGGAGTCATGCACCTTCTGCCCATTCAGGGTCTCCCAGTGGCTTGTCCAATTATTGTTTGACCAAAATTCCCTGACTTTATTCATTAATTTTAGAGATCACCTGACATTTCCTCTTGATAAAAAAATTTCCTGACTTTTCCCTTTTC
>JASGXE010011825.1:0-14959 GCA_030068105.1 Sinentomon sp. SZTP_YWyxl
GCCCTGCGTTTATGGAGAAGCTGCGGGCATTGAGCAAAATACTGCAAATTTGAACTCAATCTTCTGAAAGTGGTGTCTGCACATGGAGGATTGTGGATATGGGAGATCGGGAAACAGATGGCGAGCTTAACTCCAATCTAGGAGTTAAGCTAAAAAAGAGTTGATTGATTGCACCAGGCCAGAAGCCACCCTGGCAGCACCATCTTTGGAATAGTGCAATCCATCAACAGAAATGCTGGACTTCTGCAAACCCCTCAAATCAAGGAAGTTCACATTAACAAGATTTTGGCAATACAGCAAGAGGGAATCATTCAACTCTGCAATCTTTTCCGACAGTTGGCGATTCCCTCGTCTAGGGGGGATGGAGCAAATGTTGATTGATCCTGAAATTCCAGGGTATGCCAGACTTAAGGTGGCATTCAGATCCCCAATCAACTGGGTGAAAGAAATGAATGTTTCTGCAACAGAATTATGCTGCACATCCACTTCCCCACAGGTTTATCAGGGCTCTCTGCTTTCCGGAGAGGCAGTCCAAACAATTCCTGAACAATAAATATGCCCCAGGTATCGTAAGGCACTCCTCCACCTAGAAAAGCGAGAGCATCTGCCAACTGACGCAAAAGCAGGATACAAACCAGTGGCGTATATAAGGGGGGCGGAGGGGGCGGCCGCCCCCCAAACACAACCACAAAATGTGTAGATAAAATGCCTTCGATCGAAATGGGGGTTAAAAATGAAACATTAAAAATTTGATTTTTTCAATTTTTTTCAATGCTGGGTTTACGCTAACTCCTGGTTGCCTGGCAAATTTGCAGTGGCTGAAGTTGCAATAAATGAGCCCAGGTACGGCAGGACACGCCCCTCCTCCGGCTGAGGCCTCCTTGGTGGCCAAAAAGTGACCAAAACTGGCAAAAAATGCATGCTGAAACTGCAAAATTTCCTGCGCCTCTGGGGGACGGAGTCAGTCCCCCAGACCTCCTGCCAGGGGCTCTGCCCCTTGGAACCCTGCTGGGGTGCTGCCCCAGACCCCCCTGCGATCCCAGCCTTTGTGACTGCCGACCGCCCCCCCCATCTGGTCATGTCAGATACGCCACTGATACAAACGCCTCAAATTAGAGTTTCCAATGTTGATGACAACATCATCACTGGAAACTGTGGCAGGTGAAACCTGATCACCGAAATGCTTTGATCCAGCTCTATCTCCGCGAGTGGATTTACCATGACCCAGAGGGGCCATAGGCGATCCAGACTCAGTGTTGCTGTTGTTGATCAAATGGCTCCGGTGAGAACAATGAGAAGGAGTCTGTGCATAATCAGAATGGCTCAAAGAATCGGATACAGATGGCCGAGTGTCAAAGCTGGAGAGAATAGCTTCCAATTTTGCAATTCTCAATTTCAATTCCTTGATCTCCTCCGATTGCCCACAAACCCTGCAATGAAAAGGCAAGTTTCCAGCATCAGGGAACGAACATGTAAGACCAGATGCCTCAAAAGAAACCCAATCCAGACACCTGTCGCAACAAATCCACTCAGGTGTTGGATTGGACTTTACTTTTTTAGTCTTGCTGTTCACTGTTGTGCGTCTTGGAACTCTGGAGCTGGAAGACGGAGAAGGGGCAAGGGGATGGACCAGGATTAACCGGTCAAGCCCGAAATTGCGAATTCTGGTTTTAAAATGTTTTTCAGCGCGTTTCGGAAACACGGAATGTCGCCCCTGACGGAATTAATAATATCTGCAAGGATTTTCGAAAAACGGAAAAATCGGAAATGCATGCATTTCACGCCCACTCAAGCCAGATTTCTGCTCCGTGTCATTAAAATCGCCTATAATTTAATGTTTTCAACAAAAAAAAAACACCTCCGCACAAAAAAAAACGGCCAAGATACCCACAAAACGCTTCAAACCGCATCAAAATTGAGCAAAAACTGGAAAAAACAGGAAATTTCAATGCGACGCCATTTCTGAACGAATGCAACAATTCACGTGAAACAAGCGTCGGCTGAATCGCACGTCTTTCAACCGCCCGAAAATTCAAATTTCGGCGGGCGGCAGATGTCGCGCGATCGCGTAAAAAAGGCGCCTTCAACAGCCCAACAGGAACCTGAGAGAAAAAAGCGGGAAATTTGAAAAGTGCGCTGATTGAAAACGGTTGGACCGATTTTGGCGGAATAAACGTCTGCTAAATCGCTGATTTTTCCTCTTTCCGGCTGTGAATATTTTTGAGTGGTGCTGATATTACGTAATTAAATTGAAATCCCTTGAAAATGGAATACCCATGCCGACGTTTATTTACGTCGTCCGTACAATCACATCATGCCGGTCTTGACGTTTATCTACGTCGCTCGTACGCGGTTTGTTTTTTGTGCGGACGTAAATGCACGGCGCTCGGGCTTGACCGGTTAAGCTCTTTGTCACCACAACAAATTATGACAAAACACGCACATGCAGCCAATTTCAGCGGAATTGCCTGAGAAGGAACGTTTATAAAAGTGAAGTGATGACCCACAACGAAATGTGAAGGTTTGTGGCTATGCTTGGTGTGTGGTGGTTGCATTTTTACGCTCGTTTTCAATCCCAAATTGCCCACCGATGCATCCAAACAAAGACCAGAGCAAGGATCGGCCCAAACGATGAAAATCAAAAAATAAACAAGAAAACACAGAAACACCGCCCTTGCCACAGGCCGCCCCGCGGAATTTTGAATTTTCATTGCTCCAGGTGCAAGAGAGCACGAGAGCTGTTTGTTGCTCAAAAGTTTTCGGAAACGCGTCCGATCACGTCGGCGGCTAAAAAAAAAGACAACACTGATTCAGAGACCGTAAATACGAAAAAAGCATCTATCCTTTGCGCAATTGTAGCAGCTTCAATTTAACAATAATTTGTTCCATTAGGTATAGGCTTATTGTTGGACCATCCTAGATTTTTCTTCTAGGTGCCTACTTGGCTTATATTTTTTAAACAATGAGTGTTGATTTGAACAAGCTCAAAGTTGTTGAATTGAGGGATGAGCTTTCCAGGCGTGGTTTGGACACCAAAGGTACCAAGCCTATCTTGATTGAGCGTTTGAAGGAAGCACTTGAAGCTGAAGCAGCTGGGGGCGAGGAAGAGGAAGGTTCGTTTGACCTTGTTTGCTGTTTGCTTTGATTTATTGATCCCCGATCTGTGATGTCTCAATGCTTGTCTGACGCTTTTCCTTTGGATACCTTCACTTTGAAATGCAGAATGCAGCATAGAACAGTTATTTGCTGATCAGACGAAGCACAAATAGTCCACCATTCAGTTCAATTTATGCTGCTAAAACCTGCATGTGCATGCTCTTAGTAATAAGTAGGTACCTAGGTACCCGTCAGCATTCGATGGGCATTCTTGAGCAGATTAAAATGGGAGGTTTCCATAAATTCCTATGGAAGAAAAAAATTTACAAGCCTGCTGGTTTTTTTGCACTGCTGGTTCAAATCTCATTCGGATACACGAATAAAAATTTTGGGCAATGTTTTGAACCTTACCACGTCGCTAACTCGTGACACCGTTCCACCCATTGACATGCAAAAGACACCTGTCTGCAGCTTAGGTGTGCAGATTGGCAGAAAATTAGTCAAATTTGTATCAATAGCCGAAAACAGCCAGAAAAAGGTGTTAGAAAAGTGCCCTAAAATGTTCCAAAAATATGGCAAAAATGTAGATAACACAGCAACATCACTGTTGGCTTTCCTATTGTTCCATCCTTCATGCCTTATTGCCTTCTCCTCAAGGAGCCATGAATGGGGTGTCGTGAGGCTTCCAAGCCCAAGGAGATAAATACACAGCTTCCCACCAATAGAATCAGTCTGCCGCAGGCATGCATTCTGCTGTCTGTATGGCACAGGCATGCATTCTGTCTGCCACAGCTGTCTGCCACAGCTGTCTGCCGCAGGCATGCATTCTGCTGTCTGTATGGCACAGGTATGCATTCTGTCTGCCACAGCTGTCTGCCACAGGCATGCATTCTGCTGTCTGTATGGCACAGGCATGCATTCTGTCTGCCACAGCTGTCTGCCACAGGCATGCATTCTGCTGTCTGTATGGCACAGGCATGCATTCTGTCTGCCACAGCTGTCTGCCACAGGCATGCATTCTGCTGTCTGTATGGCACAGGCATGCATTCTGTCTGCCACAGCTGTCTGCCACAGGCATGCATTCTGCTGTCTGTATGGCACAGGCATGCATTCTGTCTGCCACAGCTGTCTGCCACAGGCATGCATTCTGCTGTCTGTTTTGCATCTTTCCTGCAACACACAGGTGTGTTCTGCATGATTGATGGATTGCAAAAAAAGCTTGCTGTTGGTGGTGGATGACACATCTGAGGTCGGTGGGACGAATGGTACTCCTTTGTATAGGAATGGTAGGTACCTGATCGGGCCCAAATGGTGATCCCAACGGGAACCTTGAAAACTTCCTGGAGGGCTAAAGTTATGAACGCCTTCTAGACGTCATCTCATGTGTCCTGTGGGTGGGCTGAGTTTACTGATTTGTCAATATATTCTTTTGTGAATCTATTCTGTTTGCATCTGAGAATACACTTCTAGCATCATTTTTAAAATTTCACAAAGGCTTTGAAAAATGAAGCTCAATGGCAGCCACAAAAAAAAAACAGCATTCGGTAGAGCAGTGAGACATTTTACTCAAATTTCCAAAGTGGAACCTTTGGTAAATGTTGCCTCCTCCGAAACTTAGAATCTTGAAAAAATCGACGCCCAGCCCACCAGAGAGGCAGGAACAACCCTTTCACACAATAGGCCACCAGAGTAGGCTACCTAAGTAGCAACCACTTAGGTATTATGACAGGCAAGATTTTCCCGAGGAATCACTAAGGGAAGACAGTGCTCATTTTGGATTTTATCTTTTCTCTGAAGCAACAAAGGGGCACAGGCATTTTAGTGGATGGTCTGTTGGCCTAATGGAGGGGCATGACAATCTTTTTGTACCTACCTAGGCCTATGCCTCATGCCTATGTGTACACTTACCTTACCATTCATGCTTTATGTTCATGTTCTTGGCATGATGCAACATATTCAGCTAACTTGGAAGCTTGATGACACAACTTGGAAAAGAAAAATGTCCTTTTTTCCTTACCTGCATTCTGTTCCGGATCAGTGCATGCCAACCTGCATTCTGTTCCGGATCAGTGCATGCCAACCTGCATTCTGTTCCGGATCAGTGCATGCCAACCTGCATTCTGTTCCGGATCAGTGCATGCCAACCTGCATTCTGTTCCGGATCAGTGCATGCCATCCTCCCTGCATTCCTGTAATCCCCGTTATCTGTAGGTAACTTTAACAAGCTCCTTTTTAGTTTCTGTCTCTTGAAACCTTCTGGTTGAGCCTGCCACTGACCATTGGTCAAGCATTTTTTGGAGTTTTAGCATTAGCTGTTTGTCGTATCTCCAGGCTTGTGCAGTGCATTAGAGCCAACAAAAGTTGTCACATATCTTTTCTTGTTGTGAAACTTTGAAAGTACCGTAGAGCGGGGTGACTTGGACCCACTATTTCACTTCAAGGCATTGCACCAATAAACATGTGGGATTTTACAAACATGTTTCCTCTCAGAAACTTGAGTCTCAGTGTTGACTCTGAGGTGCCAGTGTCAAACATAAATAATTTTCATTCCTTCTTTGAAAAAATCATGAAAAATGGGTGGGTTCATCCGACCCCACACTTTGGGGTCAAATGAACCCACTCTGATCTTTTCCTCATAAAAGCAATGTGAGGAAAGTGGTGCCAACTGTCATGGGGGGAAATGGTCCCACTGGTCCTCACTGAAAATCCTGCAAAGTATGGTTATTTTAGCATCTTGCGTTTTGGAGCAGCAGCAGCTAGAACACCAGAAAGTCCTAGCGGAAGACCATTAATTCATTCTACTGCATTTTAGCATTGAAATATGGCTCCAGAGGCATGAAAATTGCTGAAAAGGATTCAAAACAAGTTTAAAAAAAAAAATAAAATTACGCACATGGTGAAGTTTTGACATGCTTGGCTCCAAAATTGATCTCCGGCATGGTGGAAATGACCATTTACAAACAGCCGGAATTTCCAAATTTCCGGAACTTCACACACACCTCTGGAATTTGAAGATTTGGTGGAACAATTCTCTCCATCACATCCTCCAATGGGTACCACAGTTTGTCTGACTTTTCAGGCCATTTCCATCCCGTTGGGCCACTCATTGTCATCATGACATCAACTTCAACAAATTTGGACTTCACATAGGTCACAATGCCCGGAAAAATACTCCTCTTCGTAGCACACTATGACGAAGTCATTTTTTTGGCTTGGGTGACTGGTGGATCATCCAGATCCACCAGTCATCCAAGCCAAGAAAAAGCCAAAGAAAAAGCCAAAAGCAAATTACAATACAATTTCAGCAAAATTAGACCTGGGGTCAAGTGACCCCGTTTTGGCCCCAAAAGTGCTGGGTGACTTGAACCCACTGTTTGTTCGAATAAAAAAGTGTGTCTTAGACAGTTGGGCTACTGGAACATTGTTGGGACATCCAAAAGAGCAAATTTATGCCATAACACTTTCCTGAAAGTGCTCAGTGTGATCACTGCACCAGAAAGTTTTGCGATATCAAAAAACCGCATTTTGCGATAGCATTAGATTTTTCACCACAGTGGCAAAAAAATGAGCAAAACTATGAACCTGTGTGGTTTTTTTGAAAGATTTAATGGTGTTTTATGTGCCTATGGTGAAAAAATCCAGGAACATTTACCTATTTTCTCTCACAGTGCTCACAAATCATTTTTCCAGCTTTGGGTCCAAGTCACCCACCAGGGCTCAAGTCACCCCGTTCTACGGTAACCAAACTGTACTGTGTCCTCACCGAGTTGCCTTTGCAGTTGCAAGTAGCCTACCTAGGTATGTATATTCTATGAACCTATCATCATAGGTGCCGATTTTGTTCACCAATTGTTTCTTCTCTTAGATTTTCATTTTTCTTTTATATTTTGTTGCTTTCAAATAATGTCTCTGTTGTTGCTTATCAATAAGCAACCTAGGGCTTTGTCGTATTACATATGAAGTGAAGGATGAAAGCCATGTGGGATCTGTGCATATTATAAAAAAGCCTCCTAGTCTGTAAATTTAATGAGATCTGTCATTGGAATAGACCACAGAACCTGCCAGAGGTCTGTGTGAATACATGCACAGAGGGTGATTGATGGTGGGGTTAAAGATCACCTTCAGTGGCTCATGAGGAGGTTAGATGTTGTGAGATGACGGCACTTGCAGAGAGCAAGGTAGAAATAGAATGATATCCCTGTGCTGCTTGAGGCATAAGTAAACAGAAATGTGCACAGTTGCTAGCATGCTGATAGGTAACCCTGATCAGTGCTACTGCCTTTTTCATTATTGATTTAACTGTGGTCATCTGCATAAGAAGCATATTGTTTTTATCAGGTATGCATGAGCCTGTTTACAACAACTGCAACATTTATACGACACCTACATACTTTGTTTATGATTGTGCTGTCCCATCTGAAAGCATTCCTTCTTGCTAATGCATGCGAATGCAGAATAAAAAACGAAAGCTTCTCATTTCTCTTTTTTAGTTCTCCTTTTTTTGTCATACCTTTCTCTGTTGAAATTCATTTTTAAGGCAGTGGAGACAGAGCCAGACTGCAACAGCAATTGACCATGCGAAGTAAGAAGATTGTTCTGGCATTTTAACCTGTTTATAGCTTCCTTTAACCAGCGAATTATTCTGCTCCTGGGGTTTTTCCAATTGTACCGTACCTCCGCCACATTTCAACAAAACAAGTTAAAGTTCTGGAATAATTTTGATAAAAACAATCTTCTTGGTATAACAAATTTTAAATACTATCACCTATGTCATATGCAGCCATTGGAACCAATACATTGGCCCTATTTTATATGTATCAACAACACAGACAAAATAATTTTACATAACATTCAATGCACTGTTGCACTAGGATCCAGTTGTAACCTTTCATCAGTGATACTGTACCAATTATTTTCCTTGCAAAATATAACTTATTGTAACACCATATTCCCAAACTATTTTATCATTTTAACTGTAGATGCCTGCATAAGAAGCTATCAGGCATGTCCTATACACAAGTTAGGTGCTTACCAATTTTAACCCATCGGCTGCCAACTCAAAACTGTGCTCCAGTCACACGTTGTTTCGACAACCCTATCAGTTTTAAATTTTTTTGAACTGCGAAAAAAGTAGATGTTTGATTTGTGGGTGGTTTTCGTAACACAACTTCGGTTATTTACCAAGTATTCACTCGCACTTTACAAGGCAACACCCCCGACGTCAATTCACTCCGGTCCATGTAATAATTCTAGTTCTTGTCTAGGTTTACAATGACCATTTGGCAAGAAAGCAGGTTGTTTGGGGTGCAACCTGTCATCCTTCCGATGGGACGTTAAGAAGGGGATCCCATGTGCAGCATCCCACTTTGCACGTTAAAGAGCACCTCTCCAGGTCCAAGATAGATGCATGGCAGGTTACACTACAGAGAAGCCACTCATCACAAGACACACCACTGGTCTGCAGAGCATGACTCTCTCCGGGAAATTGTGCGGGTTGGCATACCAATGCCGTATACAGATGCGAATATTTCACATTACATTTTGCCGCTATTTAATCGATAACCTCGCGATTAGGTACAACTGCTCGGAACAAAAAAAGTGTTTCAGGTTACCATGAGCCTGTTTACAGCAACTGCATACATTTTATATGATAAGAGCATCAATAGCATCTTCGCACAAAGGGCGGAAAATCTGGGACCTTTTTCCATTCTTGGTTATGTGCATACAATAAAGAACATTGGGCAGGTGAATGCAAAAGATAAAGAGAATAAGGCAGGTTAGACTTGGCAGTAAATAAGCCTGGTGTCTGATCTTGATTGGCAGGGAAGGCATTAAAATCCAGCATTTGCTTCATTTCCATCTTGTGTTTTTTTTTCAGTGGATAATGACGAATCGAGTGCAGATGCAGATGAGAGTGTGACCAATGATAGTTTCACTCAAAATGCTGACCCAAACGAGAATGGTGACTCTTCCTACCTTAGCAGTGATCAGCCATTGTCAAATAAGATTGTCAACGCATACCCAGAAGAGCTGGTATGATATTTTTCTTTTTGGCAGATATTACACACTGTGAACCATTTTTGTTGTTGGGACTAATGCCTACCTAATGACCTCTGGGTCTCACCTACACTGATTTTTTTTGTGGTCATGCTCCAAGCTGCCGGCCTAATTTGTCCACAGGAGAGCTAAAATTGCCCGTCCATACCTGCATCATGCACGACTTTTTTTATCTCTCTGATTCTTGATGGAATTTCCTGCTGTGGGCATTAATTTATTGGATGTGGGCCGGTGCCTTTCTTGGTTTATAACGAAGATGGAGAAATGTCTTTATTGTCATTTTTTGAAGATGCTGATAAGCCAGAGTTTTGATGCCCCACTTAAGTGGTGTTCCAAGAATCCAAGTTGAAAATGGCATTTGAGGGAAATGACAAGAAAATTCAGCTCAAATGCAGGTGTGGGGTTGAGATGTCCGGGGTATCTCCTATGGCTGGGAAGGGGGCAACCCCCAACCTGCCCATGCATCCATTGGACACAAGGTGCAGGCCATCGTCTGTAATCTCGAGTAATGGGAAGTCTTTCCTCATTCATCTCATTTTTTTTAATTTCTCGGATTTCTCTCTGTGCAACTTTTTGATTTACCCAGGTTGAATTAACCTGCACAGGTTCAACCGAGATGTCCATATCCTACCAACACGGTAACTTGGCTACATGATAGTGTTGATGGGGGTGTCATGAGTCACACGGTATGGTGGTTGAAGTAGGCTAATAGTAATTTGAAAAAATAGTAAAAGTCGGTTATTGATTTTATTCCAATAATAAAAAAAATAGTCTTGCAAGAGTTTTTGAACTGCACTCGCATTCACTGGCCATTGCCGGGCCTTTGCCTTTATGGTAACATTTTCAACAATCTACAGTTCGACAAGAGGATTGAAATACCCCATTTTCAAAAAAGAGTCTCCGATCAACAACATTTTTGCTCATGGATATGACTTGAATTTTCTTTAGTATGTCGAGGAGACAGCACGACACGGCATGGAAGATTCGTCACGTGAATCGGAGAGGTACGGAACACCTGTCACACCAGAGAAGAATGCACCATCGGCTTTTGTGACGGAAAGAAATGAGCCAGCTCTTCAGCGTTCAACCAGTGATTCAGAAGCAGTTTCGAGCAGGAGTGTAGATGAACCTGAGAGGCAGCTGCCACAGGTGTCCGAATCTCAGCCTGTCGTGCAGAAACCACCTGTGTCAGTAGGTCAGCCGGTTCAACAGAAGCAACCGAATGAGGCCAGCAATAGGGCAGGATTGCAACAAAACGAAGTGGCAGTAAAGGAGGAGCCTGGTGAGAAGCCTTTGGCGGCTGCTGGAGCTGATCTTACGGAAAAGGCATCTGCTGATGAGGTTGTTGTGAAGGAGGAGAATGGTGAACGGAGGGGGATAAAGCGAGAAAGGCCATGGGAAGCAAAACCGTAAGTGTGCATTTGGTGCTTTCGGACGACTTATCATCTATGTGTTTGCTATTTTTGGAATCATCTTCTTCTCTTTACCATGCATGGTGCTTTCTTCTGTCCAGGTTGACACGAGAGCAAAGAAGGCCTTTATTATGCAATGTTGAAAAATAAATAGATTTCTGGTGAAAATGCAAGATTATTGTGCAGTTTTGTGAATGTTGCATCATGTTGGCAAAACCAACAGTTTCTCCATTTTTGCTGCTTTCGACAATTCAGTGGGTTGCTTCCTTCTGCCTATCGAGAATTGCAGGTTGCCCACCAGCTTGGAAATTTTGGGAGAAGCTAATCTGAAATTTTTCTCTGTAAACATGTTGGGGAATTGTGTTGTGGGAAAATGTGAGGAGAAAGTCATGAGGTTCGACCTTTTTTCAAGTTCCGCAAATTAGGTGCAGGCCAACTGGATTGACGATGTCAGAATAAATAGACCATTTTTCTGTAAATACTGCTTTGAAATTTATGCCAAAGTTGGGTGATATCTGCAGTACCTACTAGCTTCTGATGTCTCTTTATTTCAGAAATGCCCACCAAAACTAAATTTCCACTTGCCATCATTTTTTGTTATAACCATTGAGGTTAACATTTCTTGTGTTGAACAGGCCAATTCGCTTCCTAATTTAATTTCTAATTTTAGTAAAGTATCTGGGAACGACTTGAAGGTTCAAGATCCGGTGTACGACAAGAATGCTGTGCTTCTCGATTGGTGTAAGTCTTCTTTTATTATTTGAGGTCGCTTGGGCAGCTTCTTTGGTAAGACAGGTAGGCATATAACAGGAAAATAACATCTCTTCTGTAACACTAAAGCCTATTTTGAAACTTTTTTGAATTTCCACCATGGCTTTCTTCTTCCTGTTCTCTTTTTTTTTTTGTGAGCATCTGGAGTAAATGTACCAATACCAGTTTGTTATTGACATGGCCTTAGGTTTCTTTGCCATCAAAGAATTACTAGGCTGCTGACCTACCCACATATTTATGCACTCGCGTCTCAAAACAAGCAAATTAATAAGTACCTGGAGCTTCATTTCTTCATTTGACATACACAAACATCGGGGTAGCTGTGTCTTCAGTTCTTCCTTTGAAGCCACAACACATATTCATCTTTCTTTCTTTAGAGATTTTTCACCATCCAGCCAGTTGCATTTACCCTCGATGGGACAAATGGACATGGGACATTTGGATGTTTGCCACCGCTTCGCAACTTTTCTTAGGTCACAATGGGGTTAAGTTAGGTCAGGTTAGGTTCGGTTCAGTTAGGTTGGTTTCGAAAATTAAATGTTGAAATTGACTGGAATTCCCAACAACCAATCAGAGACACGCTTGCGGAAGTGGATTGGGGAAAAAATATGCGCGGTGGAATGCATTTAGGTAGGTACCTATTCTATGGGGCAAGATTTTGACGGCTATGTTTTATGTATACGTATGTTGGCTATTTATGCTTATGCTGGCGGGATCTTTCTTGCTTCGTCCTTGTTTAAAATTTCTTCGTCTTTTTCGGTTTCAGTCACATTTTTTCCTTTTTTTTTTCTTCATCTTTCAGATAACTCCGATCTGAGCTTTAAGATTGACAAGGACTTTTACACTGGAGAACCCTTGCACAGCGATGGATTTGGTTATGTCTGGTCTGGTGCTCGAGCCACGTACGGTTTCAGAAAAGGCAAAGTGTGCTTTGAGGTCAAGGTGGGTGAGATTAGAGTTAAACTTCCCTTCATTCAAGATGTTTCAAAATTGGGTGGCAATGGATCATCTCAAGTCTTGCAGCCCTGGTTAGAACACGACATGGGTATGCAGCAGATTTCACATAATTTTATTGGATTGGTCACTTTTCGTTGGCAAAATCTCTCTCTCAGACTTATTCTTTGGCATAAATGACATCAGTTTTTTCTTCCGTTGGAGGGAGGGGGGATGTGAAAAATCAAAATCTTTCGTTTCTCAACAAAAACGAGCTGCAATATTCAGTGTGTCCCAAAATTGTTTCTCTAATATTTGTAGAGATGTTTCAGATGGCAAAACAAATCGAAAATTAAAAATAAAAAATTTTGCTCCGGGCACCCATTTCCTGTAATGCCCCCCAAAGTCCTCAAAATGGGCCCATTTGGGGTATTCATGGGGGAGGGAAGATTTCACCACAGAACCACCAAATTTTCAGGACAGGTTCTACGGAGCAAGGAAAGCACAAAATGTTCAATGAGAAAATACCCTCCAAGCCTTCACTTCCATGCAGTGCCCGCCCAAAAATCCAAAAGAGCAAATTTGTGGTTGTTTTGTCAAACTGAGATGCGAAGATTATGGGTCACCGCATGAAAGCCATGTGTCGAGGACAGATACACAAAAGTGAGCTGAACAGAAAATGTTCAATGAAAAAAGTTGCTCCTTCCCGGGACCCCCCATTTCCACGCAGTAGCCACACAAAAGCCGGCGAAATGCTGATGGTTCGGACGGTGGTTTTATTTTCGTACTATTATGCGTATTTTGGCATAAAATTCCAGTTTTTCTTGAAATTCACCTTTTCTCAATTGATCTCTTTTTTCTTCTTCTTCCAGCTGACAAAGTATTGCGAATTAAAAGAGGAGCTTGAAGATGAACCTGAGCCAAATGTTGTCCGAATTGGTTGGTCAACTGATGCCACATCAATGCAGCTTGGTATGTCTGCGCCCATTTTCATCCATCTTTCACAATATCAGAAGACCAGTCTGGAGACCCTTAGTTTTTCAAAATCAGCAGCTTCAGCTGGCTTCTTTGGGACCAGGGGTAACTGGCAGTGCCATTTCCTGTTACTGACTGCAAATAATCTTCTGAATACCTGACATGACCTCTCTCGTCTGGTAGTCTCCAAAAGAAAATTACAGTGCTGTTCTGTCCTGCTAATCAAACATGAGGCTTTTTCTCATGCAAAATTTGGTTGTGAATTTTCCAAAATCAATGCAGCGATATCTCCTTGATGTCAACAGCCGTCTTTCAGCCTTTAGGTATGAAATTGTTTTGGCTTTGGCCAATGAAGCTTACGAGTATGGTGCCTTTTGGATGAGCAGTGAGCGAATCTCGCTCTCTGATCACGTTATTCATCAAACTCATGATAGTATTCCAAAATTATAATTCCTCGACAGTTGTTATTGGTGGTTTTATTTCTTGTCAGTGGCGCAAGGAGCATTTCCTTTCAAATATGTGCTTGTAAAATTCTTCTTTTGGCCATTGATCGAGGCCAATTGTCATTGGATAAGTTCCATTTGCTCCTTTTTGTCATCCTTATAATTTCTTTCTGTCCTTTTCACAGGTGAAGAACCTCTCTCTTATGGTTATGGTGGCACTGGAAAGAGTTCCGTCAACTGCAAATTCAATGACTACGGGATACGTTTTGCACTTGATGATGTTGTCACCTCATTCTTGGTGAGTTCTTGGATCATTTGTTCTTAGATCATCAACCGTTGCTCATTGGACAGAAAAAAACAGAAAAAACCAAACTTGATCATTTTTGGCATAGGCAGGGCTGCAAAAAGTCGTTTGGAGCCCTGGAGCACGGAATTTCGAGCCTGGCCATATTTTGGTTGAAAAGCTTTCTTTGTTCGCCAGTGCACTGTTTTCGAAAATCGATAAAAGCTTTGTTTTTTTGCTCGCCAGCCCAATTCGATCCCAGTCGGCTCTCATCCGTTCGTGGACCATTGCTCCCATGCTCCCGCCTTTTTGCAACCCTGGGCAAGTGGATGTTAAAGGGCACCTGGGTTCACTGGCATGTCATTTCCTTGAAAGATACATAGGTGCACTTGAAGCTTCCACGGGTGTTTTTGATTGCCCCAAAATTCACGTGGAGTTTGTTAACATCGGGAAATTCCTGGCACAGACTTTGCACTGACTCATGTTAACAAGTCTCCACACTGACATCATGTCCTGCTCCACAAATTGTCGATTAGGGTTTTGATCCTTATGGATTTTAAACAATTATTGATTAGCTGGAGTAAGAATTGTCCTGAATCATTGTTGCAGTTCTGCTTTTGAGGAATCAACAAATAATTCCATTTTTTTGTAATTTGGTTGTTCTTCCACTCCAGGACAAACATACATACTTATGACCCTGCATGCGACTTGGATTAGGATGTGGCGAACCAAAAAAAATCTTTCAAAGTCAAGATTTTCTGAGTGCCTCATGCGGCTGCATTCCAAGTTGTCACTCGCACTAAACTTCTACTGTAGCCAATTCAGTGTATGGCTTGTTCTGCGAAAATTTCATTTGTCTACACAATTCTACTCACATTTCATATTGCAAAGTTTGCATCCATGTGCCAAATTTGTACATTGTTGAGGCTCAGT
Organism: Sinentomon sp. SZTP_YWyxl; assembly: GCA_030068105.1. Taxonomy (NCBI): domain Eukaryota; kingdom Metazoa; phylum Arthropoda; class Protura; order Sinentomata; family Sinentomidae; genus Sinentomon; species Sinentomon sp. SZTP_YWyxl. The sequence continues at coordinate 14,904 of JASGXE010011825.1, forward strand.
TTGAGTGACAGTGGGCAATACTGCTGGATTGATTTATTTTTTGTGATAGGTGCTAA
>JASGXE010011826.1:0-15558 GCA_030068105.1 Sinentomon sp. SZTP_YWyxl
TTATTCCTCTTGCATTGTTGGAAAAATGCATTCCTCTGTTGAATTGGCTATTGAGTTTTACTTGAGGGTGAGTTGCAATGGGGAATACGGCTGAAAGTCTTCAACGATTCACTTGTGAGAGGTGAAGATGACACGAATGCGTTCATCCACCACCACGAGCGTGAATGAAATCATCTCTCCTAACGATTCTCCACGATGATTCCAGGCATAAATTGGATCTGGAAACACTTGTAACTTATTCCTCAATTCCCGTTTCAAAATTATATTGGTTTTCAGTAATCGAGTGTGGCTCAATTTCAGAGGGATACCGACAGAAAATGAAACCGATAACGCTCTCGAATAAAATCAAAATATATCGATCACGCGTGGCTCAATTTCAGAGAGATACCGATAGAAAATGAAACCGATAACGCTCTCGAATAAAATCAAAATATATCGATCACGCGTGGCTCAATTTCAGAGAGATACCGATAGAAAATGAAACCGATAACACTCTCGAATGAAATGTAAATATATCGATCACGCGTGGCTCAATTTCAGAGAGATACCGATAGAAAATGAAACCGATGACGCTATCGAATGAAATTTAAATATATCGACGAGCGTAAATACTCTTTTTCACTGAAAACTCTTTTTCAGTGAATACCTTAATGCATAAAGAGTCCGCTTGGCAAGTGCAATCCTCTGGGGGTAGCCCAAATGCATCAGATAAAATTGTGTGATTGTGATTGTCCATAAGTCAGCCGTATGTATCAAAATATTTTTTTTTCTTCGAAGTATGCGAATTAAAGTGTTTGAATTATCTGACATGATCATAAAAATAAGCAAACATTGAAATAATCTGTTGGAGGTAACGTTAGGGAATCCCTATGGAGAGATTTTGGATAAAAGATGAAAGCATAAGCCGGTGGATACTAACAAGTTAGGAATAGAGCAAGGCAATTGAAAGTGAGGTTTGTGACTTCTGTGACAGACTCACGGTATGCGCAGGATTTACAGTTGCCCTTGTTATAATAAAAAGTCCCAAATATAGTCATTTAATTGGCGGCATCAGAGAACGTCACGTAAAAACGTGAAGACATAATTGTGGAAGCGCATTTTGTGTTGTGCTCTCCTGTAGTAGTCCACACGTAAGATTATCTGTCTGGCATTCTAACCTGAGTAGAAAAGATCGAACCTCCGGACTGGACGGAACTCATCTATCAAAATAAAGTATTTCATGAAAGTAAAATTACTTTAGAAAATGAACTTATTCGAATACAGAACTGGGCGATACAGTGAAAAATATCTGCACGACGTTTAGACCGAAACCATTCAAAACCTGGCACTTTTACAGCGTTGCCGTGCCAGGCGAAACTACCTGCGATGATATGCGTTTTAAACTATTAAGGAAACATTGTTCGAATTACTCAAAGTAGGTACCCATCCTTAAATAATGACCGCACAACCGTGTATCCTTCGATCTGATTTTGGCGTTGATATCAGTTTGATGTGTAATGTTTTGTGTTTCCTATATGAGCGTGGCATCACTTACAGCAGTGAAATGAAACGAATTAGTCTGCAAAACATTTTGTTAAGAAAAATTAAAATTGTGGTGAGTTCAATTGCTTGCGGGCGGTCCAATTTATTGCTCTCCTCAGCATCTCCATTCCCAAGTATTCCTCTCTGTTCATAAGCAAGTTAAAGATATAGAGTCGAAAGTTAAGCGATACAAACCAGTTCACGATGTGGTTTCTTGACCTGGAAATTTGTCAATGAAATTATTTTAGAAAAAAGAAAACTGTTACATATACCGAAAACCAGCGAAAATATTTCTTACAGAATCCATCGTGTCCGTTCTCGTGTTCGTAAACTTGGTGCTTATTAACTTATTGATAATCTGTAAAAAGCGGAAATATAATTTTTCGTGATGTTGAATGCAAGTTCAGGATGAAGTATATTTGATTATAGTTATAGTTGATTGCTGCCAAAAATTAAATATCATTGTTTTCTCTGAATGTGATAAATATATATACGAGACGAGATTTATTAGCATATTGTTTAGAGAAGCATTTCAATGAAACTACGACAATTCGCGCCATCAAAATTAGCTTGACAGGATTTACAAATATACGAGCATAAAATTCGAATCATTGATGCGGAAGTGACTGGCAGTATGTAGCACAAATCTATTGGAAAAAGGCGAGTTTGTTTGTCTAAAAATAACTTCTGCACTAGTCATGACAGCAAGTCAATATTTTGTTAGCGAATTTAAGTATCAAAACTCGGCCAATTTGGGAAATAATATTTCCTAACTCGATTGGTGCCGCGCATGTAATGCATGCTCAATAATTGTTTATCTGTAATAAATTCTACATTTGACTATCCAGAGTAACACCTACACTAGGAAGGTTTTGTACGCCGAAGGATGTCAGGTTTTCTTAAGCTTGAAAGTAACCAGCTGCTTAAGATTGTGGGAAATAATTGCAAATTATTTTCGACCACATAAATCAAATGAACAAAATTGATGCTAGGAGAAAATATAACATTCCAACCATGATGTTATCTGGAGGAATTCGCTAATTTTCCGATGCGAGATTTCAGCTGAGGACGTAAATTCTATTTAAAATAGTTTTCATAGAAAGACAATCACCAACAACCATAATCAGATAATTTTGATGCAGTTGAGTAAAAATCCGTAGCGATCCTCTGCACAATTACTTCCTCGATCTCACACATCGACATAGTGACAGAAAAATTACATAATAGAATTTATCTTTACATATTACAAACGGCTATTTTTCGTCTATTTAGTTTTGTAAATTTTTCAAATATTTATGATAATCTCATCATTTAAAATTTATCCGTTATTTAAAAAGATAAAAAGGTTAAAATTAATAACAATATCGTTAAATACATATTTCTCTATGGTGTGCCGCTGCAAATGGAGGCCATTCACTTGCCTTCGCCGGTTTCTCGGAATCCGCCGAATAAGAGTTCTACAGTGAAGTAAAAAAACATAAAATACATTGGATTTGCTTTAACTAGTCAGTTTGCCACCTCTTGACAAACATGGCCATTGTGGCATGAATTATTATTGGTTGAGTGTCTATCAAGAACACGTTCCAAACAAGAGATATTTTTATTTTGACAAAAACTCACATTGCCGCAAATATTTAGTCTCGCAATTTGCGCGGAATCCCGTCCCGCGCTATGGTTTCTGGGTGGGATTTTTTTATCCTTATATAACACCTTCTAAGATGCTGTCGTTGATATTCCCTAGAATTTTGACCCAGAATTGCAGCCAGCAATGTAGTCGAAAACAATCAATGCGCAGACTTTGATTCTCCAGTGAAGGGCACCAAGGTCTTCAGGTGTTCTCACGGTAAAGGATTTTATTAGCAGTTTGTCCCTCCCCAGAGACTTAAAAAGAGGTTTTGACATTGAAATAGGTAACTTTAGAATGAAGGATATTCAGGTGAGAGATCCAGAAAAACACAAGAATCAAACCGTAATTAGCAATATATTTAGTCGTTTCGCTCTTTCCAAGTGCCGATTTTTTTTTATCCGAAACATGTTCCATAGGAGCTAGTGGACGATCGCATGCAGTCTTTTTTATTGTAGATCATATTCACTTCATTCTTATAGCCATCTGGGTGTTGCAGCATGGTTTCTCAGAATAGTAGCATGCATTCTAAAACAATTACGTCGCTATAAATATTTAAACTAATTTTATTTTTATTGCGTTAATCACAAAATAACATCGGATTACACTCGGATTACTTGAAAACACCACGAAATACCTTATCGTCCAATTCGAAGTCTAGTTCCGGCAGATCCTATGGAGCATGGAAATGACAATGTGTTAAACCGGTATGCTGAACATAATAGCGATACATCTAATCCACGGAATTCTGTCACGCAGAAATATGAACACAAAATATAGACTAATGGCCAAGTTTGCAAGAAGAGAGAAACATGGCGATTAAGATGTCAAACTGTAATGTACAAGGAGGAATGTGCTGGAATTGCTCAGCGCAGCCTTTTGCCTGTTTACATGAATTGCTTTGTTTTCCAGATCGCGGCTAATGCGTTTCATGGTTAGCCTCCAATGCAGAACGCAGATACGAGGCTACAAGCACTTCTAGACGTAACAAATGATGCCTATTTCACCCTACAACATCACCTATTACATTAAATTTCTACATTTTAAAAGACGTTTTGTTGCACAGTGAAAATTCCAGATGGCTGAAGGCGTTTGATTTCAAATGATTTGCAATCTAGCTGACCTATGCCTTGTTTTTCTCTGGTATTAGCTAGTAATCATTAAAACTAGATGCGAATAGTTGAGTAAGTTTGTAATTTGAAGTTGTTTGCAAAAGGTTACGTCATTGCATGAGCTATCGCAATTTGAAATTCGTACACTAGAATGAATGCCATCTGGTATGCCAGAAAACCTTTTAATGAAACGAAGTATCGGCCCTTGCATACCGTGGAATTAAGCTGCTAAAATGACATCAGTGATTGTCTGGAGGTGACCGTAAAATCACAATATCTGTGACAAGTATAGTGTCTTACCGAATCATCCACATCACGTTCGCCGAACGACTGAAACACAGCACAGGACAAATTTTGGATAAAGAAATGCACAATAGATTTTCAAGAATTTTTGTAAATGTTGATAGTTGTTATCATCTGTAACTGGATGTGAAACATTTAATTCTCATTGTCTGCGTTTTTATCTTCAATGCAAACTTTGGACGTATGTAGTCCACACATTTATCTCAGGTCGACAAGTTTGTCGGCGCCAGCTATCTTCTGCACTACGAAGCCCGACGCATATTTAAGTTGCAGTTAAAATACAGGTAAATATTGACAGCACAGAACCCATCTCTTTTTAGATTTGGCAAATGAACTTGTCATAAGTGCTTGAGCCGAAGAAGGAGAACAGTGTTTCAATGAGGCAATCTGTGCTGTTCAGGTATTCTAATATCTTACAATGCGTTAGGACTTCAACACGATTCCCTTTACAAATCCACCAAACATCTTAATTACAACGACTAGCTGCCATGTTATGGAAAATATACTGGCGCGCAAGAAAAAATCCCAGTTTTCATTGCGTTGTTCCATATAGCTCTGCCAAAGATGTGGTTTTCTCGAACGCGTTAGCAATTGCCGTCTTACGAAGTTTCCATTCCCGCATTATGAAAACTGTTGGGATATTTTCGTAAACTCGATTCCGCAGATCTACGTGTATGTTTAGCTCTTGTATGTATGTTTAGCTCTATTCTTTGTTGACAAAGACGGATAAAAACGGATTTTAGTTATGATCACTTTAGTAAATTCCACTCTGTGGATGTAAGTCCTCTCTCTTTTTTCTTCTTTATAACGAAATAAAAACGGATTTTAGTTATGATCACTTTCGTAAATTCCACTCTGTAGATGTAAGTTTTCTCTCTTTTTTCTTCCTTATAACGAAAAAAAACGGATTTAATTATGATCACTTTCGTAAATTCCACTCTGTAGATGTAAGTTTTCTCTGTTTTTTCTTGTTTATAACGAAATAAAAACGGATTTTACATATGTCGTAAATTCCACTGTGTAGATGTAAGTTTTCTCTCTTTTATCCTCTTTATAACGAAATAAAAACGGATGTTAGTTATGATCATTTTCGTAAATTCCACTCTGTAGATGTTTGTTTTCCCTCTTTTTCCTTGTTTTTAATGAAATAAAAACGGGCTTCAGTGATAATCATTTTCGTTAACTCCACTCTACAGATGTATGTTTAGCTCTTTTCCTAGTTTATAACTAAGTAAAAAAGAGCTACAGTTGTTAGAATCGTTTTCGTAAACTCCACTCTACAAATAGCTCATATCCTTGTTTATAACTAAATAAAAACGGGCAAGAGTGAGAACAGAATTCGTAGACTGAATATTATTTAATTCATACCCGCATTCGTAGTGCAAAGTCTTCAATGTCTAAAGGCCCATTCTGTTTTTAAAAAATAAAAAGGCATATATTCACTAAATACATCTTTCTTACTTGCGGTACAGATAGGTGTACAAGAGGGAACATCTAGATCAAAGATATTCTGTGTATCATTGACTAATGTTAAGTTTCATGCGATTCAGTCCCGAAGAGATTTCAAATAGGCTGTATATTCTTGGATTTTGTCACTTTGAACATGATCGAAGGCCAAGAAGTTTGACCTTTGAGTCTTCTGTGTTAAAATCCAAATATGACAGCCCCGTTAGATCCGTGCATCGTGATGAACTCACCTTCCGCGTAAACTATGTTCTCGTACTTCATTTACGAAAAGAAGGCAATTCGCGATGTTAGCTCTTTACAAAGCGTTTGGATTTGTGTGTAGGGAAACTAAGCAAACCTCTCAACTGCCTACAAATATGATTTTACCACTCACCCCAGAACTAAAGATTTCGTGGAATGTTTAGGTTTTTCCAGTTGCTGGTGAAAACCTTTACAAGATAAATGGTGCTGTACTTGAACTGTTTGTCCAAATTTCATATGACAGCCTGAATAGCCTTTATGGGCAACATCACCGATTGAAATTGCCACGGATCGGAATTTTCGCTAACAAGAATTGCTGTGAATTTGTGTTGTCGCCAAATGCATTTATCGTTAGAAATTTTCGGGATATGGACTCCTCCAGGTCCAAAACTGAATTGTCGGCAGATGGAAAAGTTGCTAAATTTATCGTGTACGAACTCGAATGCAAGATGTAAAGAAAAGTTCAAAACCGCAACACGCTCCAAATTCATAATCAGTTAAAGGGATCAGTCACGTCGTCGCTTATACACTAGGTCCAGCTGTTTTTGGCAGGGCATTCCTCGCCTAATTGCTCGTATCTATGGCAGAAGAAGTCATTGTCATGGGATTTACTCTTCGGCCGCCAATTTTTCTATCTTAGAAAGGCATAGTCTGTGGCGCAGTTGGAAGTGGATTTCAGAAAACCGACTTTTTTCAACGCATCTTTCTCCTCATGGTTTGAATTATTGCCTGAAGCATGCAATCAGTCCGAACTACCGTTCCCCATAAGGGGTTTAAAATTGGCAATTTGGAAGAGAACAATGGAATTAAGCAAGCCGCAAGAGAACCGGGCACCAAAACCTCCATAGCACAACAATTGAAGGGGAAGCAATTTTTCTAAAATGTCGATCGAATGTAACCAAAGTTCGAGGAGATCACTCTATATTGCCGTTTGAGTTCACATTTCCCATGAACTATTAAGCGCATCATTCATAGCATTTTCAAATAAACGAAGTTCTCAACGAACGAATTATTATTTGTCGATTTCTGGGCATTCGATGAAACTATAGATCAGAAGCAAATTTTACTTGATGCAAACAGCGCATTCGAAACGCAAAACAACAAGTTGTATTCCGGCAAGCTATTCAAATTTAGCAATGCTATGAAACCCAGCAAAGGGTAGCGTGCTTCGTGTTGAAATCTAACTACGTATTGAAAAGCAACGTTTTGAAATCTAGCAACAAATTGAAATCTAGTGACGTTTTTGATATATATCGCTGTGAAAAATGTCTCAGCAAAAAATTTGAAGTCTAATAAAATTCCAACATCTACACTTTGTGCACCTTCTTTATTGTATACTAATGAGAGGAGAAACATTACCATCACATCGAAAATACCCAAAAACGCCCACCCAAAACACACCAGGAAAAAACACCCGAAAACAACCAAAACACTCACCCAAAAAACACCGAAAAACCCCGAAAACACCCACAATGGAAAAGCCACGTAAGGTTTTTAAAATATTAACCACGCAGAATGGTATGAATAGGAGCTATCACACGGAAGATTGTGAGCGGCTAAACAGTGAGAGGCTACTCTTTGAAAAAATATAACCCAACTCAGCCGAATATCACCTCACCATGACATGTTGATTTTCCTCCTTAATAGCAGAAAAAGGCTGAAAAAGGATAAAACATTGTCTAGTCAATTGACACTCTCCCGATATCATGTTCTGTGCAAAATCTTTCCCATGCATCTTCCTATGCAACTGCTCAGTAAATATCAGTTACACTGTACCCCGTTTCACTTTTCTCGATATCCCATCGCCCAGCGACTAGCCAAGATGATTAAGATTATCCAGACATGCTTCACTTTTTTAAGCTATGTGCTGCCTTTGTTTGACTTCCATATACATGTTTGTTATAGATGTTTGTTTGTTATATGTTTGTTTGTTTACATGTTATACATGTTTGTTTGACTTCCTTCATGTATATTGTGGTTTGTTTTGAATTACCCAGTATCTGGTACACATTACCATATTAAACCCGAAAAGTAGTGACATGATGATCAGGTTGAAAGCAGTGAAATGCAACTTGATGCTTTCAAGATACGCAAAAAGTGAAGACAACTTTTCCCAAGTAAAAAAGCTGATATTCGCACAATTCTAGAGCCGTTCAAAGGAATGTTGCTGTACATAGCTACTGCCGTTTTGTGAGAAGTGTTTCCGCTCAATAAACGAGCATACGAATCCAAGTATTGCTGTGTGAGAATTTCATATTGTCACAATGGCGCAAACAAAATGCAATATTTCGATAAAAAGCTAAAATGTACATTAAAATGTTTTAAGTAATGTATTTTAAGGTGGATAAATTTAAAAATAATGCTGTTTTGATAGCGTTCATATCATATCATTATACGACATCGTTTACAGAATGCAATAAATACAATGCTAACCTTAGGGAGAGTTTAAACTTTGATACCAATTGCTATGTAACATATAACATTTTTTAAAACGGAGTGCCCTGCCGTTTGCGTATATCAGAGGAATGAAGAGTCAGCCATAAATTTTAACCACATGTAAGCTTTCTATTTTTAATTATGGTTAATTTGACAGACGATTATAAATTTCATAAACCATGCGAATCCACAGATTTCAAACACTTTAGTGCCATTCTAATTAAATTTCTTCGGTCGAATTTCTACTTACGTCCTCTTCCGGTGGAGGGACCAATTTGCTGGGGCCACCTTCAGACTCAGATTGCAAGCTGTCATCTTTTACAGAGCTTTCCTGAAATTATAGTCATTGTTTTCACTACCGTAATTATAGTCATTATTGTCAAAAATTCGGATAAAATAAACTCGTATATAACTACTTTTACTCAAAAAATTATAGTTCACCAGATTCCGGTTTGGTTCTTATCGTTCTCAAGCGTTTTATTTTTTCACAAATAGAATTCCACATGAATGCGGTAAAATCACACAAATATGGAAAAGTGTGCTAATTTATTGTATTACCGTTGAAGGCACAAACTGTAAGTCTTCAGCACGATTGATTCTTTAGAAGAAAGACTAGAATTTATACCGGCAACCGAAATTTTGTATAATGCGGCCTATTTAGTGACAGAATTCTATTCTTCGTTCAGGTGTCACAGCTTTAAATCTCATCCAACTTGAGCACTCCTAAAGAATATGTCCGAATACCAATTGCTAAAAATCTACTGTGTTATTCTACTAAAATCTACTACATTACCACTAAGAATCTACTGCATTAGACATAGTGTTAGATACAGTGTGGGAAGATGACGTGCTCGTTATTTCATCATTTCCATAGTGAAAAACAGGGAAACGTAATACTCGATTGATTTCATAGAAGTGTGAAGTATGTGAAGTGTCCGTAGCTTAATTTAGAAGTTCACCCGCACATATCTCGACAAGATCGAGCAAGATCGATCTCGCCGGCGTTGGTCTGACATTGGAATTCCGCCAGAATGGCTTTCTTCAAATTCAGAAAAGGAGACATGTTCATTATTTGAATGCAGTGATAACATTTCTCGCGTCCAAACTATGCATCGAGGCACGTCCTCAACACAAACTAAGTGTTGTGTTGAATGAACAAACTGAGTGTCTTTACCTTGAATAATGGTGTTCCTTCCCGCGACTGATTTACAGGCTATTTCGAATTTTCGATTTTGATGCGCCGAGTATCGCTTGTGAAATGGGGTATTTGTTGAAAAATCTGACACCGTTTGACGCCAAATAAAGTACGAGAATTAGCATATCTGGTCTCGAATTTTTTTAACGTGAAATGTAACGCTTCTTGTAATTGTATTTGCAATATCGCTGCCCCCACACGTTAATGGAGTTGTTTTTTCTGTATGATTTTCTTAAAGCTGTTCAACTCAGTGTTCTTGTACGATTGGTTGCATATCGCACGATTGATTGTTGGAATGAATGCATATTTGCAATATCGCTGCTGCCCACACGCCAGTGGAGTTGTCTCTTTTGTTCCTATATGATTTTCTTAACGCTGTTCAACGAAGCGTTCTTGTACGATTGGTTGCATATCGCAGATTGACTGTAGGAATGAATGCATATTTGCAATATCGCTGCTGCCCACACATCAGTGGAGTTGTTTCTTTTGTTCCTATATGATTTTCTTAACGCTGTTCAACGAAGCGTTCTTGTACGATTGGTTGCATATCGCACGATTGATTGTTGGAATGAATGCATATTTGCAATATCGCTGCTGCCCACACGCCAGTGGAGTTGTCTCTCTTGTTCCTATATGATTTTCTTAACGCTGTTCAACGAAGCGTTCTTGTACGATTGGTTGCATATCGCAGATTGATTGTAGGAATGAATGCATATTTGCAATATCGCTGCTGCCCACACATCAGTGGAGTTGTCTCTTTTGTTCCTGTATGCTTTTCTTAAAGCTGTTCAACGCAGTGTTCTTGTACGATTGGTTGCATATCGCACGATTGATTGTTGGAATGAATGCATATTTGCAATATCGCTGCTGCCCACACGCCAGTGGAGTTGTCTCTTTTGTTCCTATATGATTTTCTTAACGCTGTTCAACGACGCGTTCTTGTACGATTGGTTGCATATCGCAGATTGATTGTAGGAATGAATGCATATTTGCAATATCGCTGCTGCTCACACGTCAGTGGAGTTGTCTCTTTTGTTCCTATATGATTTTCTTAACGCTGTTCAACGAAGCGTTCTTGTACGATTGGTTGCATATCGCAGATTGATATTAGGAATGAATGCATATTTGCAATATCGCTGCTGCCCACACGCCAGTGGAGTTGTCTCTTTTGTTCCTATATGATTTTCTTAACGCTGTTCAACGAAGCGTTCTTGTACGATTGGTTGCATATCGCAGATTGATTGTAGGAATGAATGCATATTTGCAATATCGCTGCTGCCCACACGTCAGTGGAGTTGTCTCTTTTGTTCCTATATGATTTTCTTAACGCTGTTCAACGAAGCGTTCTTGTACGATTGGTTGCATATCGCAGATTGATTGTAGGAATGAATGCATATATGCAATATCTCTGCTGCCCACACGTTAGTGGAGTTGTTTCTTTTGTTCCTATATGATTTTCTTAACGCTGTTCAACGAAGCGTTCTTGTACGATTGGTTGCATATCGCAGATTGATTGTAGGAATGAATGCATATTTGCAATATCGCTGCTGCCCACACGCCAGTGGAGTTGTCTCTTTTGTTCCTATATGATTTTCTTAACGCTGTTCAACGAAGCGTTCTTGTACGATTGGTTGCATATCGCAGATTGATTGTAGGAATGAATGCATATATGCAATATCTCTGCTGCCCACACGTTAGTGGAGTTGTTTCTTTTGTTCCTATATGATTTTTAAACGCTGTTCATTGCATTGTGTTCTTGTACGATTGTTGCATATTACTTTAATAAATTCGGTTTACGAAGCTGAATTGCGATTTGAATTAATTCTGCTGCACCATATTTTGCCATTAAGATAAGAAAAAGTCTTTTAACAATGTTGACATAAAAGTGCTTTTGACAAAAATGCTTTACGTCGGTGAATGTATTCTATGTTATAGGAATTTAAATTTAAAACCTATACGGTAAATTTCATCATGCACATATAAATATCATGTTGTACACAAGTTCCTATATCGTCCATTTCGAAACCCAGTGATCGCCTGCACAGGCCAGAATGCACAATGGATACAAATTTACTTAAAACGTAACACAAGTGAGAATCTCTTCAACAAAATCCCTCACGAAATCGTCGATATCGGCAGGTGGGTTTTGAGATAATAATTGCTTCACACTTTCCTTGACCTGCGTGGGATAAAAGGTTGAAATTTCTTCCGATATCAAGGATGACGGTTATTTCTTTTGCGGATATCTTACCAGCTCGCCCAGAGTGCGGATAAAAATTTGCTTTGAGCAGTAGTTGCTCTATTCCATAACGTGTTTTGGGAAGCCTGTACCATTAAGGAACTAAGCATAGACGGTCTTTGTATGCATTATATGCTCCAGGACGGTCTGTGGATGTGGGTTTTATTTTGCAGATATCTTACCAGCTCGCCCAGAGTGCAGATAAAAATTTGCTTTCAGCAGTCGTTGCTCTATTCTTTTGCGTGTTTTGGGAAGCCTGTGCCATTAAGGAACTAAGCATAGACGGTCTTTGTATGCATTATATGCTCGAGGACCGTCTGTACATGTGGGTTTTCTTTTGCAGATATCTTACCAGCTCGCCCAGAGTGCGGATAAAAATTTGCTTTGAGCAGTCGTTGCTCTATTCCATAACGTGTCTTTGGAAGCCTGTACCATTAAGGAACTAAGCATAGACGGTCTTTGTATGCATTATATGCTCGAGGACCGTCTGTAGATGTGGTTTTTCTTTTGCAGATATCTTACCAGCTCGCCCAGAGTGCGGATAAAAATTTGCTTTCAGCAGTCGTTGCTCTATTCTTTTGCGTGTTTTGGGAAGCCTGTACCATTAAGGAACTAAGCATAGACGGTCTTTGTATGCATCATATGCTCGAGGACCGTCTGTAGATATGGTTTTTCTTTTGCAGATATCTTACCAGCTCGCCCAGAGTGCGGTTAAACATTTGCTTCGAGCAGTCGTTGCTCTATTCCATAACGTGTTTTGGGAAGCCTGTACCATTAAGGAACTAAGCATAGACGGTCTTTGTATGCATTATATGCTCGAGGACCGTCTGTAGATGTGGTTTTTCTTTTGCAGATATCTTGCCGCTCGCCCAAAGTGCGGATATAAATTTGCTTTCAGCAGTCGTTGCTCTATTCCATTGCGTGCTTTGGAAGCCTGTACCATTAAGGAACTAAGCATATACGGTCATTGTATGAATTATATGCTCGAGGACCGTCTGTAGATGTGGTGTTTCTTTTTCAGATATCTTACCAGCTCACCCAGAGTGCGGATAAAAATGTGCTTTGAGCAGTCGTTGCTCTATTCCCTAACGTGTTTTGGGAAGCCTGTACCATTAAGGAACTAAGTATAGACGGTCTTTGTATGCATTATATGCTCGAGGACCGTCTGTAGATGTAGTTCCTTTGCAGATATCTTACCGCTCGCCCAAAGTGCGGATAAACATTTGCTTTGAGCAGTCGTTGCTCTATTCCATAACGTGTTTTGGGAAGCCTGTACCATTAAGGAACTAAGCATAGACGGTCTTTGTATGCATCATATGCTCGAGGACCGTCTGTAGATGTGGTTTTTCTTTTGCAGATATCTTACCGCTCGCCCAAAGTGCGGATATAAATTTGCTTTGAGCAGTCGTTGCTCTATTCCATTGCGTGCTTTGGAAGCCTGTACCACTAAGGAACTAAGCATATACGGTCATTGTATGAATTATATGCTCGAGGACCGTCTGTAGATGTGGTGTTTCTTTTTCAGATATCTTACCAGCTCACCCAGAGTGCGGATAAAAATTTGCTTTGAGCAGTCGTTGCTCTATTCCCTAACGTGTTTTGGGAAGCCTGTACCATTAAGGAACTAAGCATAGACGGTCTTTGTATGCATTATATGCTCGAGGACCGTCTGTAGATGTGGTTTTTATTTTGCAGATATCTTACCGCTCGCCCAAAGTGCGGCGGATAAAAATTTGCTTTGAGCAGTCGTTGCTCTATTCCCTAACGTGTTTTGGGAAGCCTGTACCATTAAGGAACTAAGCAAAGACGGTCTTTGTATGCATTATATGCTCGAGGACCGTCTGTAGATGTGGTTTTTCTTTTGCAGATATCTTACCGCTCGCCCAAAGTGCGGATAAAAATTTGCTTTGAGCAGTCGTTGCTCTATTCCCTAACGTGTTTTGGGAAGCCTGTACCATTAAGGATCTAAGCATAGACGGTCTTTGAATGCATCATATTGTTAGCAGTGTTAGCATATCCACAGAACATTCCGGGTCTTTGGAAGTAGACATTGAGAACAAGGCTGTGTTTAGGGCATTCTTATTTAGAGTTGGCTGAAGGAAAGTGGAATATGACATTAGCGTGGGCTGGTCAGGGGCTGTGAATTACGATTTATACGTACCAGAAAGAAAGCAAATAAGGTGGGGTAGGTTATTTTGCAGATGCGTTTTCAAAGAGCAGGTGTCGCACTCATCTCAAAATTAAAGAAAGACGATTCTTCTCAGTCAGTCTTCTGTCAACGTTTCTTTGAGACGGTTGCCTTCACTTTGGTGTTCACTATACAGTGTGTTTTCAGTTGTCAAATTCTCAAAAATGTAAGTTTCCACTTTTATGTTTAGTTAGTTTTAGTATTATAGTTATGGGAAAATAAACAATATTTATATTTATCATCCCAATTGTTTTCACTTGGCATAAAATGTGATGTTGGAGCGATCATTTCACCCGAGATTCTGGATTCCTAAGAGGAGAATCTCTCCATCCCGATGGAGAACAATTGGGTACAAAACCCAATGTTGCATGGAGGTCCCACCGTTTAAATGACATTAGCAGCATCACAATTTTCATGTTAAGTGGTAACAATGGCTTCGGTAAATATGTTGAATATGCAGGTCGGTCCATTTAATGTGTTACCTTTCACTGGGGTCATCAGTGACAACCCCGAAGAGTTTTTAAGTCGTTTTGAAAGGGCCTGTACTTTGTATAAATTGACAGATCATCAGAAATCAGAATTTTTTAGCGTTTTATATTCAGGCACCTGCCAGTGCGTGGTACAATACATATGTAAATGCCATTACATCAGCAGGTGAAGAGGTAGACTGGGCAGCATTAAAAAGAAACTTCCTTGGAGCCTTTAAGATGAATAATTCTGCTGATGCTGCAAGAATGAAATTGAAAACTTTTAAATTTTCAAATGATCAGACGCCTGACACATTTTGTTTTTCAATAATTGACTTGTGTGACAAGATTCCGGAATACAAAGCGGAAAATGTAAAGATCGACAAAATTATAAAGGCTTTGCCCGAACATTGGAGATACCAGCTCCTTTTGAAAGAGCCAAAAAATCTGCAGACTTTGATTGAAGACTTTCGTAAGATATATGCGGCAACACGAAAGGCCAAAATGGGAGGACCCGTTGCCGACATTCAGACAGAAATAGGCGAGATTAAAGAAATGCTGAATGAGCTCAAAATTGAGACCCAGCAAAGTAACCATATTTTTAATAAAGAAATGGATAATGGGTTGAATGGAAATTGCGCAAGTGGTCAGCGGCATGCAAGGCAATATGAGAATTTGCAAGGCCGTTCAATGCATAATTTCCAAGAAGACAGAAATGGAGCTTTTGTTGATTTGCCCCCCAGAATTTTTTCGAACCAGAGCCGTA
>JASGXE010011827.1:0-22559 GCA_030068105.1 Sinentomon sp. SZTP_YWyxl
AGAAACGATAAACGATGGTGGAGAAGGATACAGAAATTGTGGAGAAAGGACAAATAAACAGTGGAGTGACGATAAATGAGTGGTGGAGTTGAAGGGGGGAAAAGCAACACAAATCACAAGACATTGCTCACTTTTTGCCTGAGGACTTAGCACTTTGGAAGGAAGGCAAACGAAGGGATTATTATAAATTTAAGTGAAATGAATTATGGTTGGGCAGCAAGAAATGAAACACTAACCTCCTTATTGAACTTTTCATTCTCTCCCAAGAAATCACCAACAACCGATTTATCGAGCCTATCTTCCTGGTGGAAAAAAGCAGCTATATCTTTGACTGTTACACCCAGTTGACCCTGATCTTGCAGGTACCTTAGTCCACTCTTCGGCTTACGGTTGAATCTAGAATTCAAATAGAAAATTAAGTTGTTGCTAAATTGTTTTGGTTGTCATCAAAATCACAGATTGGTTGAGACAAGGCAGCAATAGTCTGTTCCCTTCTTGCAGAGATGAAGGATAAAATCTTTCAAGAGTGGAGGATGCCCCCGTAGGCTACCTCAAGCCACGATGCCTCAAGATGCGAAGTGAGACTGCAACAAATACTTTTGAGTACCCTGCAAAAGAAGGAAGGGAAAGGTGGAACCTTGGGAGAGGGTTGTTTAATTTGCGATCATTCTTCCTTGGCGAGTTTGACTACTTTTTCACGACACAAATAGAATTGGCTGAGGACAGATCCTTGAGGTGAGGGTCTCCATTACGAGCCAGATTCTACAAATAAAAACAGATGCACCAAAGGGGACAAAGGGTTAGCCATGAAAAGCAATTTCAAAGGATGAAATGATGAAAGGCAGAGCGCAAGACAGAAATTCAGCATGAAATGAGCAAAAGGCTAAAAAAGAACAGGAGCAGAACAGAATTAGGTAGTCCAAATTAAGTGTAGACCAGGCAAAAAATAAATATCTGACATCCAACGTACAGCTCAATGCCATGCTCCCAAATGTCCTTCTGTTGTTTCAAAACCTCAAACTGTTCCGGCGTATCGAGAACTTCGTTGTTCTCAATGATTGACGAATTCAGAGATGGGACTGATGACGAGGTCTTTATGCTACCTCTCAGGTTATCAACGCTATCATTGTCATTGGGTGCTTTTTTCAGGTCAAATCATCAGGAGAAAAGACTTCTCTTGAAGTTTCTTGACCTGAAAGGGGAAAAACAGAAAGGAGTTAACACTCCAGGGGTTGCCCAAAAGTCTTTGGCCAAAGCAAAAACAAAAGTTTTCTGTTTTTCTCACATTTTGTGACCTGAAACTCTTTCTAGCTCTAACTACTGATGTCGTGTCAGCACTTTAAAACAAACAATATGTGCAAATACAGGGAAGTGTGGAAGTCATTAGCATAGCAAAAGTTCAAATTTGCTATTTTTATCTTTTTTGTAATTTTAAACTATTTCTCGATCTAACCACGGATGTCACAACACTTTCTGATTTAAGTGTTGAAACCCATGGTTTGTGCTGGTCAAAGATTCAGATCACAAATTATTATGATAAAAACAGAAAATTTTCATTTTTTGCTGGTGACAAAGACGTTTGGGCTATCCTGTATGAATTCTCAATATGCAAAACTTTCCAATGTAAAATGTGCAATGTAAAAGTCCAAAAATTGAGAAACAGAGATTGACTTCCAGAACTTAAATTCGACCACACAGCAACCAAGGATTTTTGAGTGGACAGCACCTGTATTTTGGACAGATTTTCGAGATACTCAAGAAGTGATCAGCGGTCGTTTTTGGCAAGAAGAAAGCAGGTGAGAAAACAGGATGAAGCAACAGTGAGGAGTAAATTTCTAACACTTTTTCTCTCTAGCACAAAAAATAACCAGGAAAAAAAACTCACTCAAATTGGTCAAAGTGTTAGGATTGACGTAGAGATCTTTTGTCCACTCAACCATACACTTTAGCAGAGCCACAAGGCAGTCAAATCCCTTTATCCTCATGTAACTCTCTTGATTTGGAGTAGCACCCAGTTCCAGAGCATGACGCCCTTGGCCAATACGGGAGAGGCAGTTGACAAGCCTGCAAATGTGAAATCAATTCAGGTGTTTATTTTATTCATCAAAAGACACTCCATAAAATTAATTTTACTGACACATAACATGGTCAATGGTCACATATTCAAAACAAAAACAAAAAACCACCGCAGGCCATATAAATTGTCAGGTGCATAGCTTTTGTTATCATCTGGGAATATTCGCATGGGAAATATCCACACAACTAAAAGTGGGATTCGATAAGGAAAAGTGTTGGGTGTTCCAGCCATATTTGTGGCAAACGGAGCAACTGCCTAGCAATGGAAAGAAAGGTGGTTTCCAGGATTAAAACAGGCACACGGACAACAGTTCCTTGGCATGAATGGTTGTGGTGTTTCGCCTTCTCTGGCTGAGAATCGACATGGAGTTTACTTGTGAAGTGGTGCAGTAAGAACAGAGGCATGTAAATCACCTTTTGTATATTCAAACAGAAAATATGAAAAGGTGATTTGCAATTAGTAATCACCAGGAGAGCCAGAGTTACCAGAAAGCTCCTGCCCCATGCATACAATTAATTAAGACTTTTGTGAAATTGTTATGAAAATTACGAAAACTGAAGCAAAGTGAATCAGTTGAGCAAGCATAGAAAAGAAAATAGACATAGAATCTGATACAAAAAGAAAAAAGCATGAAAAAAAGATCCGATACAAAAAGAAAAAGCAAAAAACACAATGTTTTTGGTGCGAAATCGTAGCTTGTTACATGCATTGAAATGCACTTGTCAATCAGGTGTGACTTGCACTGGTTTACCTGTACAGCGGCGAGAAAATTAATTGTACAACATATGATGTCGTTTCTCTCTCAATTCAAAAATCTCAATCCCATCAAAAATGGTACCTATTCCAGCAATGGTTTGACGCATATTTCCGTGCAACAAAATTCGATTTCTTGAATCTGAAATCAACACATTTCTCCCAATTTTCATTGAAAGATCGAAAAGGCGGCATGTACGTACGTGCTTATGGCACCAGTAATTTTTTCGCCACTGTACATTGGCACTGTTTTCAGCTAATAAAATCATGAGTGAAAATAACCTGAATAAAATGTAGCATTTGCAAGGAAAACACTATCCCGATGAAAACAGCATTCCACTTATCGTGTGTGAATGATGCCAAGTTGTTCTTTGCAAGCCAGAAAAACAGCTGTGTTGGCAGGTATGAAAATCTGCAACAAGAACGCAACTAATGAAGGAAAGGACCAACCTTTCAAAGATGTTAGCAGAATTAAGATCACAATCGTAATTGACGTAAATGTCAACAACACTCTGAACATCAGAACAGATCTTGGTCAGAGCTTGCATCACGATCCACTTGTGCTCAAATGTTGAACTGGGAGTTTCCAAAATTTTCAAGAATATTTCCTTGAAAAACACCTGGAATTTATAAAAGGGAAATATGATCAAATACAGCATTGACAAATGAGGAATGGAAACTTTTCAATGGATTAATGGATCAAAGAAGTCACTATCAACACTGGCAAACAAACGACTACATATTTAAAGATTTACGGCGGGGAGATGATCTCAGGTATAAAATTTGCTCCGGTGCAAATGTTTGCTCCTGCCTTGCCATTCTCAAAAGCAGCGGGGCAGGATTACAAATTCATTTGCCTCAGAGCAACTTTTATTCCTGACATCATCTCCCCGCTGTTAATGTTCGAACACTCATTAGTTTCAGGGAATTGGTTGATTCAATTCTCTGGAACAATGCCTTCTGAAAGCTTCGAACAAGAAATAAACTCGTTAGTTTATGTGAAAAACTATTCAAAGTTTGTGTGAAAACATCAACTGGCAAAAAACTACATTGGTTGGACTGGATTCCGTAGAATGTATGGCCTGTAGCAAATATCATCAACAGGTAGAACCGTATTCACTGTTGCACAAATTATTGTCATGAGCTAGAAGCCTGATCATGTGAATCGCACAAAACTGACATCTGAGGCACAGAATCAGCACAACACCGACCTTTGGGCAGTTCCAAAAAATTGAAACACCAAAAATCTTTACAAGTTTCTGACAGCCTCCCCGTCTAGAAAGGTCCAGTGGCATGGAGAACTCTCTTAACTGCAAAGAGCCAATGGCTTAACAGAGATCACATAGATGAGTATCGATCACATATTTATCCCATTGCGGTCCTTTAGTCCAACACCCTTTTGTTTCCGTCCTGTGTCGGATGACATCCGACAAGCAGGATGAATCTGCCGTCCACGGGAGACGGAGAGGGGCATTCTGCGAGCACTTTTTCATCTTCATGAGGCTGGTTGGACAAGCAATGATATAATAATGACATGAAGAGAGGCAAAGTAGGTAACCAAAATCTTGCCATGCTGCCATCTTTTGAATGAAATGCGGCATACTGAGTTGGACTGATGGATGAAAGAGATGACGCTTGCAATGAGGCATGAAGTTTGTTGAGCAAATTCAAGTGCAAATCAGAAAATTGAGAAAAAATCTTAGGATGTCGCCTGTTTGAAATAAAATAAAGAAATTTCTGGTGCCATAAAGGACACCCTGTACTTCTGAAGAACATGTATTCTGAAGTCAGGTCTTCATTTTGTTACGACTGTTCCGAACAAATGCCTATCCAAGGTTCTGGGACCAATCGCAAGCCTCTTAAAAACAGTGCAAAAATTCAAATTCAAAATCTTGAAAAATCACACATTTTCATGCTCTTAATTCAGACCAGAAGGTTGTTTCCCCAATTTTCGGAAAAAGACCGCAAAAGGTTAGAATAGGTAGGTAGCACCTCTTTTCACATAAAAATTATGTTTTCGGACCAAAAAAGTATTCAAACAAAAAACTGACCTCAATCTGTTTCTTGAGATGAATCTTGAAGTTTGCCAAAAGTGCCAGGAAGATGGCAAGTGAGAGTTCAAACACTTCCGAAATGGATGAGACACCATTCTTGGAGAGAGCAACACAAAGGTATTGCTTTATGGCTGTAATGAACATCTCATTCGATCGGAAAACTGGTCCAGCGTTTTGAAGAATGGACAACAGAAGCTGGAGGGACAGGATTTTCGATCTCAGTTCATGGGATCTGGAAAATGGAAAATGCAAAATCAGTCACACAGTAGAAATTTACCATTGTGTTCTCAAAAACTTGGCTGAGATTAAACCGAAGTAGGCCTATATGTTGCGACAGAACGAACCAATATGACATTCATGGTTTCTCTTTAGACATTTTCTGGAATCAGACACCGCTGTAAAATTGATCAGCTTCCAAAAATCAAACATGTGAGAATGCACAAAAGAAATGAAATCCAGATGTAAAACGTAACGGGATGGGTCTACTAAACAGGTAGGTACCTATGCAACTCCTTTGCCACAGACCCTCTCTCCATGTGCACTAAATTTTTACTTCCACACACTGAAGAAAGACCAATCAGAGAAACAAAATTCTCTATTATTGCTTTTTTTTCACGATTCCCAGAGGGAGAGCTAGTTCTCGGTCTTTGAGATGCAGAGCCAATAACTTGTTTCACAAGTTTGATGTCAAGAATTTTCACTTGTGATGTCAAGAATGATATCACATTTTTCTGTCAGTTCCCAAATTTTTTTGAATTGAATTATTGTTTATATTTAGGGGCTTGGGCCCGTTTCATATATGCAAAGACAGCAACTTATAATGCAAGAAGATACAAAAATAAATGTTAGAAAGGACAAGAAAACCTCATCATTCAAGATGCAACGAAAAAGCCTTAAAACGACGGCAAGTTGGTACCTATCGGATTGGAATTGAAATGTAGAGCTGTAACAGGCGAACATAACCTAATGGATGGAGCTCCCAAAGAATGCGTAAAGACGTGCTTTCAGCAGACTTATAGAAATAGGGGTTTAAACAATTTTTTGTAAGAAAGGAATTCAAGTCAAGAATCGGGACTGTGATGAACCTTTACCCGAACATTAGTATCATCATGAATGGTAAACGGTTAGAGAATTTGTTGCATTTGCTTACTTTGGATCGGGTTGTCCTTCGGGAAGTGGCTTCATGGATAACTTGCACAGTGATCGGAACACAAGGAATGCATCAACTTGCAGAATATGATGGAACTTGGCTGCAGCTGGTATCTCACCATCCTGAGTTTCAACACTTTCCTAAGTGAGTGATAGGTAGGTATTGCATGCAAAAGAGATTGTGATGTGATATTCAGTGCACGAAAACAGCACGGTTGAGTGGCAAATTCTTTCAATCCAGAAGGAGCCACATGATGCAAGTGTACCCTCAGCAAAGAAGAACGGTTAGACAAACTCCATCTCTCGAACATTTTGTGAAGTCATTCAGGATTTGCTTCTTTTCCTGTGTCTGCCTGCTTACTCTTTGGAAAAGAATTTCAAAAACAATGAACGTTAAAATTCACCAGGTACCTAGCAGTTTCAACAGGTGAAATCTTCAACCAAATGCTTTTCGAGCACCTAAGGGTGGGATTCCAAAAGGCCTCCACAAGCCCAGCTTTCCACATCTTCTGTGTATTTTGACGGGACATTTTGAATCTTGCTTACCTGAGATGGCATTCGGTGTATTTTTGATTGGACATTTTGAATCTCACTATCAACACTGACAGTACTTGGCGATGGTGAAGGCGATATCCTCTCCACTGACCTGTTGTGTGAATCATGACCATCTGAAAAATGCAAATCGTAAAAAGGATCAGTATCAACTGTTCACAAATAGTTAATGTTGTACAGTTCAGTTGATTTCGGAACAATTTTCTGGGGCAAAAGTTCAAAGATCAGCCTGATATGACCCATGGCATTTATGTACAAGCCTGCTCAGTGTGCACAGAAAATGTGATCTCAAAACGAATGCTGATGAATGTGAACTCAAAACTAATGCGATGAATGTGAACTGTACTGTCTGTAGCACAATATGCAGAACATTACTGTTGAAGATTCACTTGAGTGAGAGTGGAAGATGTGCAGTTGATTGAGCATGTCAGGCCTGAGAGAGAGACGCTAATTTTTAATAACAAAACACAACATGACATTGAATCCAACCTGTAATTCCATCAACAACTTTTTCATTCATTTCACTCTCAGCATCATTGCCAATTATCACAGAATTCTCTATCTCATTGTGACAGCTGACGTCTCCATCACCAACTGAGTAGTGTCCTCCAGTCGAATGGCTGTGGCTGTCAGATTTATCTGGTGACATCTTCTCCTTGTTCTCCCCGTCTGGAGTGACATCTTCCTGGGTTGGGGTGTCACCATCCGTGTTGACAGAAAGAGGTGGTAGGCCATTGACGTGAAGCACAGTTTCCATATTTTCGTTTTCAACGTTGGGTGAGTCAGCTGATGCAGGCAGATCAGCTTTAGGAGTGTCTGCTCCACGATTGGTTTCGGGAGAATGCTGACTTCCTTGGTCAGCTTCACTGTCATCTATCTGTTCACCGTTCATTTGCGAATGTGGGGGCAATGGGGATTCCGGCACAGAATCAAGACTCTTGCTGGAGTTCAGAGATTGGGTGGATTTGGTCTTCTCATTTGCACTGGCAGTTTCACTTCTGTCAGAGCTGGTGTTTGCCTGAAAAAAAAAATGCAAAAAAGTAGGATCCAACTGTTTTCGCTACCACCAAACACGAGAGGCAAAATGGAACCTCGATAGCAAACCTTTTTTTGTATCCATTTCGACAGGAAAAAGATGACCATTGGTCAAGTTGTTCGCTACACATTGCAAAGAAAACTCTAACCACACAAACCAAACATTTTACTCCGTTTGTGCATATATTATGCGCTCTATATTGGGCGCATGTGCTCAGTCCACATTTCCGAGCTGTTGCTATTTTGTGGGAGAAAGCAACCACAACTTGAAGCCAACGGGCATGATGTCAGATGGTCAAATTTGGTAAAAGGTAACTCAAACATGCAGCCGAAATTGTGATTAAAATTCCAATCGAGGCCAACCAAGTAAACCGACATGAAAGCAATCTCATAAATACCTTTAGAAAAGCCTTGAATCACTTCAAAACTGAGAGGCATATCTGTTCGGAAAAACTGAAAAACCCTCGTAGTGTGATAGATCAAGATCTATCGCAAAACACACGTCCGGCAAAGGAAATAACTCCATCTTCAATTTTGCTCATCTTTGGCCAGAATATTGCCATGTACCTAAGATCTTAAAGTGGCTGCAAAGTTTCAACATTAAGTTATTTGATTCAAGCATGGGAAGTGGGAACCTTATGGGGTTTAAAGCTGATCTGCTGCGAATCAGACGTCCGGCAGAGGAAACTACGATAAATCAAAAGTCTGTCGAAGGAAATACAGGTATCATTTCCCGCAACTTTCAAACCCATAAAGATCCCATGATGAAACTTTGCAGCTCCTTAAGATTTCACACGGCAACATTCTGGCCAAAGAAGAGCAAAATTGAAGATATCCAAATGTGTCGGAAAGTTGCAAAAACACTCTTATGGAAAAAAGCAATAGGCCTAAAGTATACATTTCGGTACTAAATTCAGCTCCTTACGTCTCTAGCTAAAAGCAAGCTGCTCCTTTTCACGACAAAATGGCACCAACCACACTATTCTAGCTAGTCCAGGAAGGAAGATAAGACGGCGGACATTTTTTGCACATAGACGAAAATTTCCAAAAAAGCAACAATTCAGGCACCCTGTACCTACATCAAAACTAGACACCTGAGGAAGCTGAAAATTGGCAATTTTCCTTCACTTGTGGGATTCGACATAAATGTAAAGCTTCAGCAAAATCGAAGACTGAAGTTTTTTTTTTGGTAAAAAATGGTTGATTTGAAAAAATCCAACATTGTTGAGTGCAAAAGAATGTTAGAAGGCACCTACCATTTTGAAGTGTGAAAGATCCCAATAATATTTAATTCCGACCTGAAAAAATCCCATTTTGAGAAACAGGCCTGCATGCATTGCTAAACATCGTCCAGATTACAATACGTAGGCAGGACGAGAAGGAAATGTACCTACTGTATGAAAAAAAAATAAAGATAAAATGAAGTAGCAGATTCAGAATTATTGTTTCTTGTGTTGCACAAACAACATCAGATATATAGTTTATGCAATAAACTGTAAGAAAAAGAGCAAAACTTCATGACCTGTTGTGAATTATAATCAAAAGAAGGCAGAACAATAAAATAAGCAAGTGTCACTCACAGCCTGACTCTCCATTCGTGCAAATATTACATTTAGAATTTGAGTCAGGGATGCCTTAGCTGTTGTCTGATTGACCAGGCTTCTACTGGCTAGATGGAGATTGTAGCAAGTCCGAACGGCCAGAAGAACTGTTCCTTCGTGGATTTCAACATGCTGGGAAGTCATCACTGTAAGCAGGGCCTGAAGAGAGAGCACATGGTACACAATGAAGGAAGGCACAGACCGTAACATACGTAAAAAAAAGTCTTGTACCTGAGATTGAAAGGTACCTATGTTCAAGTACATTCAAAGCCATTTTTGTTCCAGGACAAATTGGATCATTCTTTTAAAAGTGGATTAACCATTCGAGTAAAATGGAAACTATCTCGCTGAGGTAGAGCCCCAAGCGAAGTTCCATTGTCAGAACCCCTTGGCAGGGAGGGGGTTTGGTCCAGGGGAGGGTTGCAATCAATTAACAGAAATCTTGGTGTTTATTTTTTGCTCAATGTGGTTCCTCCATAAAAAAAGCAAAATGAATTTTTTTTACAGGAAAGGTGGTTGTCGACACCACCCCATGCATCTGACTCTCTTTTGTTCAGAGACATATTGTCATGTAAGTTACCGTATATCCTTTATCACCTTTTCTGAGAAATGCAGAGAGAAAAAATCCACGGTAGGTATCACAGGACAGTGCCACCCAGTTGGGAGGAAAAGGTTGAGACTTAGAAATGTGCAGTGGGGGAACTTTGGACCCCCCGGAAAAAAGGGACGGAAGCAGTTCTCAGAGGAGGGGAATTTCCTCCCTGATGAAAGCACTGCACATCGCCATTTGGCGATGAAATTATCCCTTATTTTGATTGGTAGGCCCCAACTTTTCACCAAAACAGACATTAACAGAATATTTCGAGCAGTAGGATAGTTCGAAATTGAAATGAAAGAAAAATATTTGGTTAAAGCTGTTTTAACGGGGGGAGACAGTTTGAACTGCTTCCGTGTATTCTTTTCTCCCACCTTGACTGTACCAGAGCGATTTTTATTGGGGGGACAGTTTGATCCGCCCCCCGTCTAATTATCTCGGAAGTAAATCTATAAGGTGTACCAGCAGTGTATAATTTGTCGATATTCTGTCTATTTCTCATTGCTAAATGTTTATTCGGTTGTTATTTTTGAATTGAATTGTATTTCTGGGGTTTTCCATTATCATACACACAGAATAAATGTTTAAATACATACAGGGCGGAGATCGCTATCAGTTGCCTTATGGAAAGTTATTTTTGTTGTTACATGGGATGCAAAGTCATTGTTCTTATTGTTTCCGATTCGTGTGTTGAATTACGTTTTACCCACGCCCCGTTGTATCTCAGTACTGATCCAACTGCAGAAAAAAGTGAGGATCCAATGCAGAGGCACTCCATTTGCTTTGAAATCGCCCAATGGCAACGTCAAGAAGAGGCATTGCTTGTGAAATGAACATTCATCACGAGAGATCACCCACGTCCAGCCACAGTCAAAGCCACACAAGAAAGGCAGGCATTGTGCCTCCTGAACAGCCTCTCAGCATGCATGGGACGGCCAGGATCTTGAAAACAAGAGAGGCCATCAATCTACGCATCAATGCGACAAATAAACAGGGAGAATTGATTATTGTTGTTTCGAGAGGCCTCAGGTGTTCTGAAACAGACACGGGCAGGGTGTCGGGAAAGTTATTGCGGATGCGCGCACAGAAAACAGATCCCTTAGGAGCTTTTTTCTTTCTTGGTCTTTGGTATCTTTCTTAGTCTTTTGGTATCTTTGGTGGCACTTGAAAGGGCCGTTGGTCGTCCTTAAAAGGACAGTTTTGTGGCCCTTAGAAGGGCTGTTGGTTGTTCTTCAACGGACAGTTTTGTCGACCCTTAGAAGGACCGAATTTCAGTTTTGGTGGCCCTTAGAAGCACCGTTGGTTGCATTAAAATGTCAGTTTTTCTGGCCCTTAGAAGTGCCGTTGGTTGTCCTTAAAAGGACAGTTTTGGTGGCCCTTAGAAGAGCTGTTGGTTGTCCTTAAAAGGACAGTTTTTGGCAACCCTTAGAAGGGCCATTGGTTGTCCTTAAAAGGAAAATTGGTGGGGGCTCACTGGAGGTGTTCACAGAGGTCGCCATTCCGTTCCATGTATAAATACATACAAAAGATCATCAAAGCAAAGTCTGACATTTTCCAGCATCACTGGGATAATAACTCCATAATGTTCTCGTATTATTGTTTGTAATTTTCTGTGGAAGGGTCTGCAATAGGCATGAACCTTCCATGGCGATGTGGAAGATTCTTCACAAATCCTGTTGGTTTAAACTTGGCTTCCAATTTTCGTACACACTCCTGTGCAGACGTTCGCAGCAAGCTGTTTTCCGCCGCCCTGTACAAGAAAAAACAACTCGCTTCTGCAGAGTGAGATGCACACCTTCAAGCCTACCGGGAACAGCAACATGTGGGCAAATGTGAGTCAGCTCTTCTGGCCACAATCTCTCGTTGATGCTTGCCATTGTCCATTTTTTGTCCATTGTCCATTGCGTGGCATTTGTATTGTTTTCAGATGGAGGCAGGTATGAAATCCACAACTGATTCGGAGCACCAGGCAGGTGGGTAACGGCTCCGCTGGAAAACAACTGAGACTTGCAGGTGCAAAATCTGGATCGGAGGCTGAGATTGGCTGCAAACGATTGTGCATGGCGCAGGGGGCGCAGCTATCTGAATTTTCTGGCAATAACAATAACAACAATGACTTTCAATTCGAAATAATAAGATCAACTTTCCATAAGGCAACTCGAAAGGATCTCTTCTCTGTATATCCGACAGGAAGGAAAAAGAAATGAATCTGGGATCATGCCCCAATCAACCACGGAGCAGACAGCTTGAAGGAGCTATAATGAATACCAAGGTAAACAATTTGTTAGGTAAGGTTTTATGTGAGGTTAGGTTAGGTCAGATCGGGTTAAGTTGGAGACATGGGCTATAAGTTGGGTTTGGAGGTTGTGGAAAACCAAACCAAACCGAATTGGTTGGGGTTTAATTAAAGTTAACCGAACCGAACCCAACCTAACTCAATCCCAATGTTAATCTAGCCATCTTTATGTTCTTAGGTTTATTTGCTTGGCTAGGGAAGGTTACAGGTTTGGCCAGGAAACCAACCTACTTTGGTAAGGTTTTTTATGAATCCAACCAAACCCGATCTAACCTATAAACTAACCTTATCTGACAAAACAAATCACAACCCAGTTACATTTAAAAAAAAACAAACATCGTCAAAATTAAACCTGTTGGTACACATTGTAGAATTTCTTCAGAGATAATAAAAACGGGGGCGGTTCAAACTGTCCCCCCAATAAAAGTCGATTTGGTACAGTCAAGGCAGGAGAAAAGAATACACGGAAGCAGTTCAAACTGTCCACCCCGTTAAAACAGCTTTAACCAAATATTTTTGAATGATATCATGATGATATCCAAATGATATCATCCACTTATCAGATATCAGTACCGACCTACAAGAAAAGTAAGCTTCAGCCCAGAAAGTAAGCTTCAGCCCAGAAAAGCTTCAAAACTAAGTACCTCCTTACATTGCAGCAGGACAGCCATACCAGCTTTAGAGCCAGATGTAAGTACCTGATTCCCAAATTCGGTAGGTAGGTAACTACCTACCAAATACCTACCTGTCTTGTCAAAATTTTGAATATCCTGCATGCATTGCAAATTTGGACCTGAACGTTTATAGGTGGCCCCACACCATGTTTTGGCAGTGGTGTTTTCACATCAAGAGCGAGAGGCACAATTTCACAAACCAGATTAACCAGAAAATAGACATATTAACCTTCTCGTTTCAAGCCTTTTCATTGCAGAACAACAAGCATCCAAGGAGACCAATTTAACTTGACCCTGGTGACAACTAGTTTGGGGCTTGGGGTCAATATTGCCAAAAAAATAGTCAAAATGGGAATTTGAACCTTTTACTTTTTGCTGGTATTTGTTTGTTTTGGAAAATCCAACATAAACTATCCCAAAATAGCTTTACCACTGTCCAAAATAGCATTCAAGATAGTTTATCCATTAAAACAAACCCTTTTTCCACGCTTCACTGTTTTGTGCCTTTGACGCCTTTAGTTTCAAAACTGAAAGAAAATGGAGTGGATCGGAGTTGTTTTGAGCAAGCCATACATTCGCACATGGATGCAGCTTACACAACACGTTCCAGGAAAGAAAACAACGCAGCACATGGTTCTGTAATTTGATGCAATTGGACAGTGTTCATTGAAGAGAAACAGAAGGCGGCAAGAGAAAATGCAACATGAAAATTGAACTGAAAGAGGTAGGGCGTTCGTTTTTTTTTCAACACTTCCAGGGGACCTGTTGGCGAGTCTGTACCACCTGTCCAGCCTCACCTGCACTATTCGGAAAACCAGGACGTTGGAATGGAGAGGGAGAGGGTCCTAACATCAGCGTCACTTCAGTGGGACTGATGACCTGGAGGTACTTGTTGGCATAGGTATCACATGGAAATTTGGAGGAATTAAATGCAAACAGTTTTCAAATGAATCAAAAAGTTCTGCAATTGTTGCAAATTTAACCCTGCTCCTTGGTGTCTACTAAGCAGCTAATCAGTAATCACAAACCTTTATAATCTGCAGTTGAACACCTTCATTTGTTTGTGGTCCAACGAAGCATGAGCAAATGGTGCCAACAATCCTGTCGATAAGATGTTTGCCAGGATTTGCTTCATCTGGAGAATTCCCTCGCAAGTGCCCATAAGCTATCAATTTCTGAAATAAACAAAACAGGGGCAGATATAAACATAGATATTCTCTCTTTTGACTGTGAATGCCACCCAAGCCACGGCCAGGCACATCCCTCCACCAAAGCTACGGCCAATCGTTCCCCTGCCTCATTTATTTATTCATTTAGGGTCTCAAGTCACGGACAAGTAGAAAAAGCCACTGCCCAGTTTGCTTAGGTACCTGTCACAATAGACATCAAAAGAAGGCCAAGATTCCGATGCTTACCCATAAATTTCATATCGAGAAAAAGTTAAGTTATGCTTTCCGGGGAGGCATGTTCGCCAACCCCTGCTTCTTAAAACCCTGCTGGGCTGCCTCCCCAGACCCCACTTTGGAAGGCCAGAAGTCCGCTTGTGGCACCCAAGCCCCTCAGGTGCAAAGCCCTTTACCCCGCCCCATGGTACCCTACCTTGCTCATCCCTGGCGCTTGAAACAGAAAGATTTTTTTCAGAAGAAATTCAACACTTTGGTGTGCTTGTGTATCATGGATGGGGATGCCAAGTTCATGAAGAATGTTTTTTTTTTGTTGACGTCCATTAGGATTGTGCAAACAAACGATAGAAAGATAAAAACCAATCACATTGGCATCTCAAAATCTATCAAAATAAAAAAAATAATGGAGAACAGCCCATCTCCAAGAAGGCCCATCAATTATTAATTCACTGACCTGAATGCAGTCCAAAGAAGCAATGACAATCCTTGGTGTTTTACTTTGGCATGCAAATTCAAAAGGAGGAAAATATCTCTCAGCACTGATGCCCTCGTCATCCTGAGGAGTTGGTAATGTTGATGATGCATCACTGGAATCCCCACTCTGATTTGAATCCTTCAGAGATTCCTTTATCTCCTCTGAAATCAAACAACAAGGGTGTATATTTTCTCTGACAATGTCTCTTTATGACAACTCAAGGTCACCAATTGACCAAATTAATAAACAGCTTCAGTGTGGCTGATCTGTTAAAATTGTGAATTCCCGGAAAAAATGGAGGTGGCACCTCTTTTCTCCAAGATGGCTACCCATTTCACAGCATAAACTAAAGATGCCCAAGATAGGTTGGTATCAGACATTCCCAAACGTACGGGTCCTATAGGGGGGGGGGTAACATGGAAGGGGCATCTGGAGCGGAGCCCCAGCGGGATTCCAAGGGGCGGAGCCCCTGGCGGGGGTCTGGGGGGCACAGCCCCCAGTAAGGGTGTTAATGCTGATCAGGAGTGGGGTTCCGAGGGCAGAGCTCCTCGTGCGGTCTGAGGGGCGGAACCCCCAGAAACTGAAGAAATTTTGAAATTTTAAATTTGGTTAATTTTCTTTGGGAAAAGAAGCCAACAACAGACCCATTTTGAATTGCAACTTTGAAATTTTTTAGGCCCAATGCCCATTCAACTTAGAAAAGGTAACCAATGAATTGAAATTTTTCAAGGGGAAACCACAAAGAAAATACACTGAAAATTTCCCAGGTCCTTCCAGAAGGTAACCATGGAAAACCCTTTATTTGGGTCTAACCCTTCCGGTCCCTTTTCCGGCCCAAAGGTCCCGCCCACCCTTTTGGTTTTCTTTCGGTCCCTTTGTCGGACCCGGGCCGACATCAAAATGGATGTCGGACTGGGTCCGAAATCCATTTTGAGTTTGATTTTGTCCAATGTCGGATGACATCCGACAAGCAGAGTGAATCTGCCGTCCACGGGAGATGGAGAGGGGCATTCTGCGAGCACTTTTTTGTCTTCATAAGGCTGGTTGGACAAGCAATGATATAATAATGACATGAAGAGAGGCAAAGTAGGTAACCAAAATCTTGCCATGCTGCCATCTTTTGAATGAAATGCGGCATATTGAGTTGGACTGATGGATGAAAGAGATGACGCTTGCAATGAGGCACGTAATTTGTTGAGCAAATTCAAGCGCAACGCAAGAAATTTGAGAAAAAATCGAAGGATGTCGTCTGTTTGAAGTAAAATAAAGACTTTTTCTGGTGCCACAAAGGACACCCTGTACTTCCGAATAACGCCATGTATCCTGAAGTCAGGTCTTCATTTTGTAATGAGTGTTCCTGCCAAATGTCTATCTATGGTTCTGGGACCAATCGCAAGCCTCCTAAAAACAATGCAAAAATTTAAATTAAAAATCTTAAAAAATCACATAATTTCATGCTCTTAATTCAGACCAGAAGGTTGTTGCCCCAATTTTTGGAAAAAGACCGCAAAGGGCAAAAAAAAATTCTGAGCATAAATTTGATGTAAAATTCTTTTTAATCTCCCATTTGAAAATGACAATTTTCTGCTGTAGTTTTCCACTGGCAGAATGATCGGCAAAACCACAGAAAACAAAACATGATTGTTTACTGGATGGTCCATTTAAGAGAAAAAGAGAGAAAGGAGAAATAGGCTGCAACTGCCTGGGAGTTTGGAATGGGAGAAACAAGAAGAAAAGAAAAGGCAAAAGACCAAAGGTGGGCTTGGAGGAAGGTTATGGTGAAGAAGGTGATGATGGGGACAAGCAGTATTTTCCAAAAGTAGGTAGGTATTCTGAGGAGGAGGATGTTTGTGGAACAGGTTGATGGCCGCCCGTGGGGATGATTTCAGAATGGTGAGGGTGAAACAATGAAGAATACCTATGAACATGTTGTAGGTAGGTATGTCATTCTATCACCTAAAAGGTGAAATGAACAAACCAATCACATCAATGAGGAAAGGGGGGAACCAACCTCAATTCTACATTCCTGCGACTAACTACATGTACAGGGTGGTTTTTTTAAAAGTATCACTGGTTATCGGGTTTTCGGTGCAGTGTTTTGGCCACGAGTTGCTTTTTTGCTGCTACAACATAATAATGGAAGGCCAAAATCGCGAACGTGTAAACGAGCCTTAGAACACCTGCATATTCGTCAGCTTCATGATCCATTGGACGCTCACAAGCCTTTAATTTTGAAGTTGAAAAGTGAGTCATGAAATGAATATGGAAAGTTCCCACTTCAACTCTGCATGACGCGACAGCTCACCAAATCAATTTTACATGGTGCCACCAAAATCATGACATCAACAAACATAAAAAACAAAAGTAAACAAATTCAATTTACAATCAGCAAATGACTGGGCTGAGATTACATGCTTGTGTCGCAAATTTCTGTGCAAGCTCTTTACCTTCCACCTACACCCTACCCATATGTAAAGGCATCCTGCATCACCCTCGCACAACTCCCAACACAGCGGCGCCATTAATTAATTTCCCCGCATGCGAATCGTTCACGTTTTTACTTTTAAAACTTGCCCAAAATTTACAAACTTGTCACCTGGCTGCAATGAAGTCCCAATACGCATTGGTCGAGAGTAAACGTCATTTGAAAATGAGCTACTAGGTACGGACAGATGTGTCAGGAAGCAAGCAACTCGAGCCATCACCACAACCATTAATTTTAGCCATCACCCCTAAAATTCCATAAGTTGGGATTTTTGAAAAACACGGTTTAATTCTTGTTAAATCAGGTGCCCTTGGGCTCCAGACCGCCCCTGTGTTGGGACAAACTTTCACGCAACTCGAACAGCGCGATCAGTGCCGACTGCCGTTCACAATCAACTCTTTCATTGCAGTTGGGCAGAACATTTGCCGAGCTGGAAGGTCGCATGCATGATCCTTTCAGCAGCTTTAATCGTGTTTGGAATTGCAATGGGCTACTTCGGGCAAAACGAACCGTCATGTTGTTCATTAAACTTAGCAGGATTTATGGCAACACCCTGTGATTCTTCGCCTTGATTTACTCGAAGACTCGCGTTTCGATCTGCATCTTCTCTCCTCACCTGCGCATGCAGGTGTTCATTGCGGCAATTCACTTCGAATTTGTCGTTGGCTCGCACATGATTGGAGAGAAAATAAATAACGATAAATGCGTCATTCATTGGCCGATCAGATTGAAGTTCATCGGGGAAGTGTTTCGGGGTTCCTTGTCCACAAAGGAGTGTTTACACGTTCGAACTCTGCTGTGAAATTTGCGTGAAAAGGTACCATCACTGCAAACTCGATTTTTGTGAGAGCTGTCCGAAAAGTGAGACATGAGTGATACTTGTAAAATATCCACTCTGTAATGTACACCATCATTCTTGTTACCTCTTGTCTGAAATTTGCAGAATGTGGAAGCTTGTGGGAAGTCAGCAAATGGTGAGCCACTTCCTCTCATTCTCCAGTTGTGAATAATAGCTCGACAAAAATGCAGTGCAATAAGCAGTTGATCAAACTCTTACATCCAGAAGGCACCCACCAGCCGCCACCCATCCTTTGGCCTGTCCTTAGGTTGCACCCCTAGTGCCATTGGCACAGAATGGCAGTAGAGATCGCCCGCCTCTCTGCTGTGGCGACTTCCTAGCAAAAGGACAGGGGAGCCAAGGGCCCCCCTCACTGTCCTTCAACCAGGGGGGTCCCCCTGTCCCTCGGTGACCAGAGAGGGTGGTGTGGGGTCCCCCTGGCCCCCCACCACCCTCCAGGGTTTCCAAGGATCCCCTGGCCTTCGGCCGGGGGGGTAACCCCCAACCCCCCTATGGAAATGTCTGGTTGGTATCTACATGACTTCGTTGTGTCCAAAAACACTTGCCAGTGGTTACAGTTGTTCTCAGCATTTGGTTGTTTTTGCCTACCTGGCAAACGATCACATATCACGAAACTTCCAAGCGAGTATGCCTAGAACCAAAAGCAAATTTGGGCGCGAAATTGGGCTTAGAAAAAACTTGTATCTTTCAATAAAACGTCCACTTGGTTGAGATGGTTGAAACCAAGGGTTTCCCGGCTTTTCCAGTTTTCATGTTTTAAGGAAGTCGTTTTGACGTATTATTTCTTCTCACTTCGTAAAAACGTGTCACGTCCAGGCCTGGTGACGGTGTTTTGCCCTTGGGAGGGTCGTTTGGGTTATTTTGTTTAGACATGTTTGCTGTGTACGCAATATTGTTTGCACAGAGAAATCACAAGCCGACTTTGGATGCAATCCATTTTGCAATCATCTTGATGTTCACATTCATTCGGTTCGAGTCGCTTTCACACTAGGTACACCTTTTTCTTCACAACCAGTTTTAAAATAAATATAGGCACCTATATCTAAGTGGTTTATGGAATGTGAATCGATTTCCAAGACTGTTTGTCAGCTGTTTTCCTAAAAGAGGACAGCAAACCAGCAAAGCAGTAGGTGTGCTTTGTAAAAAAACTAATTTTCCGATTTGAGGTTGGTGCTCCACAGTAATCATAAAAAATGAAACAGGCAGGTCTTGCTTACCTAACCTGCATCTTCACCTTTCCTTGCGGGCCTATTTGGCTATTTGTGGGTCACTTCTGATGCCATGTGGCTCCTGCTCCTGGCGGCCCATTCCAGACTCCAAGTTTTCGTAGGCCTTTGTGACCAGTGCTTTTTTGTGAGGCTTTGTTGTTTTTTGCATGTTTTACAGGAAGGTGGGTACCTACTTACCCTTAAAGAGCAGTGCAGCTCATCAAAAGCATGAATTTCGAGGCAGGTCAACAACAAAAAATTTCGAGATACATGCAATCATGAAATTTAGATGTGTGATGTGTGACACCAAGATGTTTATAAAAAATCAAAATTAAAAAAAAGTTAGGTACCTAATTAAAAAATTAAAGGTGTGCTAGGTCTAACTCGTAATTTCAGATTGTCCTTTATCACACTGATGATCTCCACTAATGAGCTTACATTATTTTGTTTTGTTTTAAAATGGGCGACAAAATTAATGGAAGGTGGTAGAGATGAGAAGTTATGGCAAGGATGAGACAAGAAAGCATTGAATTGGAAGGGAAAAGATGAAAGTCAAAAACATGAATGGTAAAAGGCCAGAAAGAAGAAAAGCTTCTCTTTACAGGACAAGCTCGTGAGTCATGTGTCCAGAACCTCATGGCCATGTGACCATGAATGCCACCCAGCAACGGATGTTGACAGCAGATCTATCCAACAAATTTTCTAGAACTTTACAGGGCCTAACAACATGACCAATCAGAAAAAAATGAAAAGCAGGCTTCCTCGATCCTAGTTATGTACCCGGTGTTTCAATGTTTCAATTAGAGGCTTAGACAAAAATTCTACAAGAATAAAAATGCATAAACTATGAACTAGGAGTAGTGCCCTGTTCTTATCCAGGCCTTATTCCAAACAACAATAATGAAAATGATAGCAGAAGTTGAGAAAAGGCATAACAAAGATTGGTGACAAGACAACCAGCCAATGGCAATCGTTGAACAATAGGTACACCGACATAACTTACCCAATGCAACTTCGCATGACCTTCTCAGTTGAACATGATGAGATTTCTTGATATCCTTGTCTGCAAGGATCTTCTCAAGAGCACGGATAAGAAACATTTTCTTTGTTTTAGACGTAGAGTGCATCGTTACGTTGGCTGTTAATATGCATTGCTCCCTGAGGCATGAATCACACCTTATAATTTTCTCTTAACCAACTGATTGGAAACGATTAACATCACTGAATGTATTGAGATGTTTAAAAATATATACACCTAAATAAAAAGAGGTAGGTATGTTTAAGGCTAAGTGGGTGGGACCTGCCCAGATCAGAAATCAGTATTTTTGAAAGACACAGGCCAGGAAGTCTTCCATGCATCCTCCCAGTGGCTTAAATGCAGAAGAAAAAAATTGTAAAATTAGGTATACCTTGGCCTACCATGTTACAAGAAGTGGGCCTACTCACTTCTTCCTTCTTATCCAAGTGAGGCTATCGCCAGGCTAGGTAGGCAGTTTAATTGCAGCATTGGCAGTTATGGCCATGCCATACCAATGGCAGTAAGGTAACTAGCAGAACTAGCTACAGCAAAAGCTTTTGAATAATGCTGGTATGATGGAGTTTCAGAAACAACCAACTACCGAGGTACCTACCTACCTACACTTCCAATGGCATCCAACATAAAGAAATAAAAGACAACATTTAGACCGAGGCCTACAGACTATTTTCTCTGTTGGATTGCTAGAATCCTGATCAGGGTTGAGCATAGGGGGGGTTACCCCCCCAGGCCTTCGGCCGAGGTTACCCCCCCTGGCCTTCGGCCGAGGTTACCCCCCCAGCCTTTTTCGACGGTACCCTTGGCCGAAGGATACCGTCGGAAAAAGGTGGGAAAAGAGTCCTGGTGTGTGTGCAGGGCACACATGGGGGGTCTGGGGGGCACAGCCCCCAGACTCCCCATGCTGGGGGGCTGCCGCTCCCAGACCCCCTGCATTTTCGGTGCCCTGCCCCCCCCGTCGTAGACCTCTTTACCCCCCCTCTAAGGTACCCTACCTTGCCCATCCCTGATCCTGATTCTGATTTGAGCTCGAATCCAAAAAATTGAGTTAAATTTGACATTGCATGATTCAGATTCGAGCTCTTTGTTCTGAATCAAGATGATGGGATTTCAGTCACCAATGCTGACGAATCCTTTGAAATTGCAGACAGGGTTGTTTGTTTAAAAACAAATTCTTTTAAAACATTGTTTCAAACATGTTTTTAAAACAAGGCTTTGAAAAAAACATTTTTGTTAAGTTTGTTTTAAAACAAAAGTGGGTGTTTTTTTATCAAATTGTTTAAAAATAATTTTTTTTTTCTTTGGAAATAGGCTAATTTTGATACCAGAAAATTTTCAAAAAAATTTATTTTGTTAAAATTCTTTTCTGGCAGGCCTAAGTAGTAGGGATGTGCGAATCCTTTCGAATCCCAAAATCTCGAATCGGAATCTCTCTTTTTTCCATAAGCTCGAATCCGAGCCGGATCCGAATCCCGGTGGGAAAATCGAACCCGAATCCGAATCTCAAAAAAATCTCGAATCCGAATCCACTCGAATCCGAATCCTCCTCGAATCCCAGGATAGGAGTAGATGCCAATTGCCAACAGTACTTTTCTGCGGCGGTGTACAAATTATTTGCACCATTTTCCAGTTTCCACATTATTTTCAAATCATGATTATCAGTGCAACACCTGAATGAAAAAATAATGTTTGAGTGGCAGTATTATGAGATCCATGGGAGGTTTTCTGCGGTGCCAAGTTGAACATTTTTCTACATTCTATCTACATTCTATGTTGGAAGGTAGGTACCATATTATGTAGATTCTAGGTACCTACTAGGTAGTAGGCAGGGCCGCAAAAAGTCGGGAGCATTGCTCCCCGGGACCGTTATGGGCCGACCGGGATCGAAATTGGGCTGAAGCAAAAAAAAAAAAAGCTCTCCAAACTTTTTTTGACTGGGACCGAAAAATGGGCCGACGAGCAAAAAAAAAGCTCATCGACCACAAATTTGACCAGGCTCCAAAATCCGTGCTCCAGGGCTCGAAACGACTTTTTGCAGCCCTGAGCTTAACGATGCTCTGGCTACCTGTTGTCAGAATTTGGTCACTGTGAACTTCCTCGATTTGCGCCATATTCAGTCCGCTGCTTTGTCTTATGACGGCTTGCATTACTCCAAAGCAGGAGCTTTCAAGATTGCATCTGAGCTGGTGCGTTCTATGAACTCTTTTTTAGCCTAAAGCCCCACCAGCATTGCCAGCTACATGTTCTAAGCCACATACCCTACAAAGTAGGCCGATCCTCAATTCAAGGTATCGGATCTGATTTTTCCCT
>JASGXE010011828.1:0-13545 GCA_030068105.1 Sinentomon sp. SZTP_YWyxl
TTTTTGCATGGAAGTGATAGTAATAAATTTTACTGTTCTGATGTGCAAAATGGATCCTTGATCTTATTTGGAAACATATTTTAAGAACGAAGAAATGGAACACTTTCGTTCTGAAATTTTTTGCATCTGCTGAAGCGCTTTTCTTGACTGTATTGCCAACATAAGCACCAAATAAGACTTGTAAAATATGTTATAATACTAGTGCACATTATGTGCTCGTGCAATTTTTATGTGCTCGTGTGAGGCAGATAAACAGATTGGCGCAATATGTTTCCGTTTACCCTAGACGAACAGCTATTGGTACAGGAGTGATTGGTATCAGAGGAGTAGGCGGCAAAGAAATTATCCCTGGATGATTGGATATGATATGATTCGACGACAAAGGGCTGTTAGCGAGACAGCCACGCGCGAAATGGGAAAATGGGATTAACATCATGTCGCAAAAATATCAAAATATATCGCATTTTAAGTGCAGGGTAGAACATCTTCCCTTCATGATTATGGCGTGAACGCTTTCAAGGTCTCACATGATTGCGATCATTTTGAGCCACACATGAACATTTATATAACAACTCCCAGAGAATTAATCGGCTGCTTGAGCACGAAATTTGGCGAATTGCGCAATCTCACCTAAGCCCATCCTCCAAATGAGCGCGAATATCTTAAGAATATTCACATTACTATCACTACTTCTTATATTCAAAACACTGTGAGGCTGAGGACGTTTTTGCAGCGCATTCACATTCCACTGGACTAGATAAACAGTTACCTACCCGTAAATTAATTTAAAAATATGTGTTAAATTTTAAGGTGTAAAGGATGGTTTCCAACTCTCAGGACAGGAAGATAAGCAATTCGAAGTAATTCTCAGGACACTTCTCAAACTGACAGATGATGCAAAATCTGCAGCGAATTCGATACGGGATATATCTTGGCTGCGTAATTGGCCGCAAGAACCAGAATTGTCTGAGTTTGTCAATGGTCTTCGAAAATGGGCCTTTGATAGGAAAGATGCCACTTTTCTGGCAGACGCGAAGCTGAAGGTCGGTGATTTGGCGTCAACCTTCCAAGCTGATTGGAAAAGTTAGTGGTGGTTCGACATTAACATCGCAACTGTTAATAATTAGATTCATTTACAAATAGTTCTCTTTACCAACTTTTTATACCGTAAGGTGTGTTGCTCGACGCGTCACTTCCCGCAAGATGGGGAAATCGTCTTGAGAATTTCAATAGCCTGCATAACATGTCAAGCTGAGAAGACGGTGGGAGGCCCAAAATATGTTGCACCAGACCAGCAAGTTCTTCATCATTGTTGTCCAGTGGGTTACAAGTGTCTGAAATGGATGGCACTTCCCGGTTAGGTAGTGAATTCGGGTTTCATTTGCGGTTGTCAAATTATCAGAAATGGGACTGCGCTCCAAGATAAAACTTTAGCGATTTAACCATCCAATCAGAAGGTAACGTAGCTTTCTTTCTCTTGAAGGGACGCTTATAGGCGACTTCATCTTGTCTATAGGATGAAACGTCAATCTTTAAGCCAAAATCAATATTTCTGGTATCCAAAGTAATTGGTGAAGGATTGTTAAACGTGATCCTATCCCATGACACGCACTCTAGTTTATGCAGCGCGATTCTTTGCATCAAACAAACAACCTTACAAATAGTTATGTATGATGTGTTTTCTATTTGAGCCTTTTTTCGATGGTAATTCTAAACATCAAGCACTATTTACGTCAATTCACAACGCGTGAACATATACGCCTTGTACTTGTCTTGCTGGTTTTAAAATATATTTAATTTGGTGCAAAAACGCCCCAATTCTTCTTAGATCTAGCTACAGAAGCCGCAGTAGCAAAACCTCAGGATGTTAGTATAATTCAGATGCTTATTGACAATCTGTTGTATGAGAAAGGAAATTCTACAACGACTGCGCAAGGATATTTAAACACAGCAGAGAAAGAGGCATTCAACAGCGCCAGTAATTTTGGCTACATAACCATCAATGGCGCAGCTGCTTTCAAGTCCGGTCTTAGTAAAACGCTCTGTTATTTTCGGAACATTGGTAAGTGACAGCTATGTTCTATTTCGATTTACAAAACGTTTACAAATTTCAAAGCTCCAAAATTTGTAAACACATTCTGAGAGGAAAACGCGGCAATTTCTATATTTTGTTGTGATTCTTTTAATGAAT
The DNA here is from genome assembly GCA_030068105.1 of Sinentomon sp. SZTP_YWyxl. Classification (NCBI taxonomy): domain Eukaryota; kingdom Metazoa; phylum Arthropoda; class Protura; order Sinentomata; family Sinentomidae; genus Sinentomon; species Sinentomon sp. SZTP_YWyxl. Next base: position 2,192 of record JASGXE010011828.1, read on the forward strand.
TTGCGCCTAGTGACATGCCTCCACATTTGTTTCGGACAGAATCACAACTAAGTTAGGGAGGTATAAATTAACCCAAATGTATGATATGGCGTTCGGAGAGATAGAATCACAACTTATTGTGGAAACTCTAAATTAACCCACGATTTTGCGTTACCGGAAATACAAATCTTTGACTTGGAGAAGCTCAAATGAATACATTTGTGTTATTTGGTTGAATTTGTCAGCATATCGCTACCTAATTCCATGCACTACGAATAAATTGATTCACCACAAGATAATAAACAAAAGAGTGATTCCAAGAAAAATCCCTGCCAGAACTGTTTCCATATAGGAGCTCCTTTCTTAAGCAGTCGTTGTGTTGAATCAATGGTAACATACGTCATATTAGGCCATTCGGTAAAGCGGGAATACACGAGCATATGTTTTTGGGTAGATGATTGGAATGCCTCCTATCTTAAATTAACGGCGGGATCTGAAAAAAGTAAAGTAAAAAAAGTAAAAAACGTTAAATCGCATTTCTTGAAAAGTTTTTTAAAGGACTACTTAAAAGATTACTAAAAATATTCGTTTACTTAAAAAGTAAAAAATGTTAAATCGGATTATCTCATATGAAAATGAATCGATCAGTGAGAAAATCATACTCGGCCCCACATTACAGATCGGGTATGAAAAATCATTGCGTCACCATTTACTATCTTCACATAACCCATAGAATTAGTTTGGTGGCCAAATAAAACTGAAAGATAGTTTGATGGCTAAATAAAACTGAAAGATAGTTTGATGGTTAAATAAAACTGAAATATAGTTTGATGGCTAAATAAAACTGAAATATAGTTTGATGGCTAAATAAAACTGAAAGATAGTTTGATGGCCAAATAAAACTGAATATAACTCAAAAAGAAATTTGGTGGCCAAACAAAACTGATACTCGATTCTAAAGATTTTTGCTGCTATCATACAATTTCCGTTTTAAAATCCAACCATCCCTGTTCGAAAGTACTTTTTCGCTTCGAATTGAGACAGAATCAGTCTCGAACATGACTTTAGTTGGTCCCAACAATCCGATCATCCACAATTTAGTGAAAATCGATAGCGATTTTAAATGTTGATCCAAAAATTCAGAGTACATAATTAGAAAATAAAGAAAATGCAACAACACAAACCTATCTGGTATCTCATCTCTTTCAAGCGTTGTTCTCGTTCTCTCCGATATCGTGAACTGTTCAAATGTGGACAATTCAAAAATCTTGAAAGCAATATTCCACTTAAATTTTCTTGCTCAACTTTAAAGAAATTGTATGGTATTTTACAGTATGAGTATCCAGATCAGGTAGCGTTCTGTCTAGTTGCGTGCGGAGTAACACGGGGAGTTTGTTTTTCAATGCCGATTTTATGGACTTTTAACAGTTGTTAATTCACTCTTCGAAAGGCTTCGATCTTGATGGAGCCATCACAACAATGGGTGCAATGAATATGTATCGGTTAAGAAACTTCGAATACTGAGAGGACAGGGTCTCGACACCGTATTTAAGTCGGAGTTTATATGTATGTCCCCGAACATATGCGATATTAAAGTATTGGTTAACAGAGGGCTAATCTAATTTCAAGACACCTTTGTCAACTTCACGCCTCACACGAGTGGCATGACGTTTTGCTGTTCATCCTGCTGTCTCACGCTGCTCTCATACAAAATTGCCGAACATAAAACAAATGTGTTAGAAAGGCAGATTTCTATGCTTTAATAAAGCTGAATTCTGTAGCTAATTTATATGACAACGGTTAAACGTAAAGAGGGAACCCCCGACGTTTCCTTATTCTCTGGATTCTCTCCGAATAAATTTTGTCACAGAAAGGCATACTTTCCCTGCTGTGTTATGATTGCAGGCTCAAAAGTTGTCTTTGGGACAAAAATGAATACCACTGAGTAGTTTAGAAAATAACTGGCTTTGTTTGGTTGCATTTGATTGATACGAATTGTAGCAGTTCTGTATTGTATCGTTTTTCTCAACGGAAAGTTTGCGAAACCATGAAATCTAAAATATCCGTTATCCTATTCATTTATTTTTCGGTCGTGACAGTTCAGTAAAATATCTTGCGGATTTTCAAGAACTGCTTAATTTTCGTAAACTAGTGCTTTTTGTTTAAAGGCTCTCATACCTGTTATAGGTTAGCTTGCCATTAGCAAGTTATCGCAATCAACAATTATTTTACGCAAAATTAATTGATTATGATATAAATGATATAATTGAAATGTACAATGATAGAAAAATTTAAATTCAATAAAATATGCTTATTTTTGATATTTTAAAATGAAGCTACATTTATTATGGGGTGCGTAGAATTCCTAAGTTTCTGACAATACCACCAGGCATTTTTAAGCAAATGAGAATAAAAATTGTTTATTGGACGGGATACATTTTCAACAGGCCACTAGCAAACTAGCTCCGTCCTCATTCAAAATAGACCGACCAACATGAATGAATTAAAACTCTTCCAAGTGTCAGCATGAAGACTCAAAATATGCTTGGTCGCCACCTAATGAATGATATACCGTATTCGCATCCGCATCCTCCCATAAACGGTCAAGAGAATAAAACAGCACAAAATAATCTACTGCAAGCTTACGCTGGACTTTCGAACGAGGTACCGGACACCGAACATGTTTCGACAAGCCAGCATAACACCGACACAAGCACACGCACAGTAGAGCTTACGCGACGTTTCCTCTCAACAGGCGCTCATTTTACCCAGAGCAGAGTGGGGCGGTTTTCATGCCCTGGTCTGCATGAGCGAGAAAAAGATTTTCATTCCTGCATTGTGGGATGGTTATGGTTTCTAAAAATCGGAAGACATTGGTTGCAGGTCATATACAATCCGCACATCAAAAAATAGATGCAACTATCATAACAAAATATATGAAAAATTAAAATTCTGTGTCAAATAAATGACTTAACATTTGCATTCCCAAGAATTTAAAAGTTGCTGTTAATTGTGCTTACACAATTACAGAAATTTTAAAGAGTATCAGCGCGGAGAACACTGGCCTGGCATTCTCAGTTATCGAAACGATAATGGATCCTCAGAAAGCAAGCGAATCCAACAAATTGATGCTCATTATCAATTGCTTCCATCCCGATATTATGAATGACGATTTCAAAACCAGAATAACAAATTTCAAAAATCTGAACGCAGGAGAGAGAGAGTGTTATTTCATCTCTGAAAGCAGCATCGGAAACTCTGAAGATCTTTGATGGAAAATGTAAGTGTGGACTGGATCCGTTAGAGGCGATGTAGTGGGCAATGCATACAGTGACTACCAAACATCTTAGAACATGAAGAATTTTTTAAGGCCAGGTTAATACAGGGGCCATCTATTTTCAACAGTGGTTGATGCAACTTCACACTGCACGAGAGTCATGATGTTTTGCAGCGCGACGCCATGTATTCTAAACTGCCCCTGAGTTAAGTCCGTGCTCTTATGTTCAAAAACTTTGAACGAGGAGAGTATAATGGGCTATTCAGTTCCAAGATTTTTTTCTCCATGGGGCTGCAACTCTGCCGCCGCTCTTGAAGTATTTCAACGTATTCGTAATGTTTAAATGAACAAGGGCAGATATCCTTGTTTTCATTCCATTTATATTTTTCCCGGTACATCAAAATAGCTAACTTATGCATGCACATATGGCAGTTTTACTTCTCGTTTGTTATTTCCATGTTACCATCTCAGCTGTTTTGATTCCTCGTTTTTCTCCTTCATTCCTCTTGTTTGAACACTTGTCCTTTCTTTTTGGCGGACATAATGGTCTATGTTTTTGCGAATTTAAATTGGCATAACTGGGCGCATGATATAGCATCCCTCAGGATAATTTTCAAACAGTGTAAATTCAACTTTTTACTGTTTACGAATTCATGCTTACTACAATGGTACACAATCCAACAAGCTTCAGAATCTGAACGCAAAGATTGCCATAAATGTGATTGCCTCGGGCGAGTTTCCTTTAACAAAAGCATTATCGCCTATTTCGGAGTGTTTTTGCATAGCTACATAATTAGATGCACGGTGCTTTCCTATGGAATTCTTTGAAAATCACTCACTTCCTGGGTTATTCCTGTGCTTCGGTCTCATTTGTATGACATACTTGTCACATTGTTCATGAATCTTCGAGCCGTTCGGTCCAAGGGAACCACAGCTACAAATAACAACTATACAAAGGAACAATTAGGAACGAGGGACAATTAGGACAATTAGGAACAAGGAACAAAGGATTAGGAACAAGGAAACAACTACAATTACAAGGAAACTTCAGCTGCAACCACAGCTGAAACGGAACGACAGCTAAATTTAAATCCTTGCAGCTATAAATTAATCCTTGCAGAAGATATACGATTTATGTGTGCCTGGTTACATGACGTAAGCATATCAAGATTTGTATCGGTTACAAACGTCTAAATATAATTTACCGACAATGAGAAATGTGAATTTCCACCCATTCCAAGCTGGATTGGTATCGTTAAGAGGTACGTAAATGATTAAAAAAAATTTTTACCAATTTTTGAAAACTTCCAGTTTGAAAGTGGTATTTTGTATAAAAGGTTGGAAGATAAACTGGATTAACCTTTGGTGTACCGTTATTTTCCTTTTTCCGAAAGTTACTTCAGTTGTAAATGAAAAATTGATGCCAAAAATAGGTTGGTCCGAAAGGGGTAGAGCAAAAATTCCAATGACGCCGGTTTGTGTATCGTTATTTCCTTTTTCCTGGAACACAAGGTATTCATTTTCAGTTTAAATCAAAAATTTGAATCAAAAAATAGCCTGATTGCTTTGTTGCGTTTACTTCCTTTATCAAAAATTCTGACGAGACGTTCCGTTTTTGATCATTGTTGAGATGATACATACAGCTGTCCATTATATCTCCAACAAAATGGCAGCCGTCTGTATCTTAACGGCGGGTAGGGCCTACCATTGCTGAGTCTTCTGCACGTTCCGTGTCAACCAAAACCAAGTCCACCTTCCCGTTGTCCACACGCGCTTGCTTATCCAACCAACATGAGGCACCCGTGCAAAATTTGAGTGCAACCCGCAACCCTCATCAACGTTCCGCCGTGCTTCGAACAACGACTGTATTATTGTTCAGAGCAAAACGGAGCGGACTTCGAGCACTTGTTGTAGGGACCAGCAGACATCGGGACGGGATGAAATTCCGCCGGTGAACAACAACACCGACCTGACAAACAAACAACGGAAGATACTCTACAAGCTATTTCAAGATAAACACACTGCTCCCATTGGTCGGAGATAAAAAGAACACGCGTACAAAATCATCATCATCATCATCATCATCATCATCATCATCATCATCATCATCATCATCATCATTGCCATCCTGAGTTGACAGCCATGCGGCCGGTGACTCGGCAAAGCGGCCACGTTGCCCTTGCATTTACACAAAACCCGGTAATCGTGTGACAAAACAGACCAATTTATTGGCTTCGCAACAAGGTCACATAACTCCACTTTTCATTAATAGCTTTTAAACAGCACTACTGAGCTCAGCTCAAACGAACACACGATTTTCAACCGACAGAGCACGATTTCTGCTCTATACGATAAGTTCTCTTAACAGCTACCTACTCCTATCAATATTGGACGAACTGATAAGTTCTCTTAACAGCTACCTACTTCTATCAATAGGACTAACTATTGTTTTTTTAGCATGCAATAACAAAACGAAACGTATCAAACTGAAAAAGTAAAAAGTATTGTCCTGAAAAATGTTTAAAACGAAAGTCAACCTGGAAAGTGAGGGCAAAAATAGGCATTTATCCGAAAAATAACTTGATATTGAGCAAAAATAAACTATTCTGGAAAACAAAAAGATAATGATTTCTGTTGCAATGTAACAAAATATTTTGCATGCAAGAATAACACAAAAGAGAGAGATGTCAAATGAAAAGGAAGAAATAATGTTATCCTGAAGAAGATAAAATACAAAAACAAAACAAAAGTTAACCTGGAAATAGAAGGGAAAACATTAACCTGAAACAAAAGAAAAGAACCAAGTTGGCACGGGGCAAATACGAAAATGACAGAGCAAATTTTCCTGAAACAGAACCAAACAGAACTTGGAAAAGGAAAAATTGAAACTGGAAGAGTTATGGAAGATTTTGATGTCAAAAGCTCAAGATGAATTGAGGAAAGATTATATCAACAAGTTTTGAGGCAAAAGACGAAGGGAGAGGTCTGAAAAGAAGTATGTTAGCCATAGATGAGGGAAACGTTCAAATAGATATTCCGAAAGGCATATCATCTGAACAGGAGAATAATTGCATCCAATTAAATCAGGCTTTACCGGGGAGTGAATTAGCAGAGGGTTTCAAATTAACCAGGATCTATATTGCGCAGGTTCAATGTGTTCTAACGCATTGGCGACCTGTTGAGGCATGGAGTTCCATTCACGGATGCTCCTTGGGAGGATGGAGAAGTGACCGATGTTTTTACGGCAGCCTATTTGTCTTATCTTCAACTTGTGGTCATTACGGGAGGCAAAAGATGGAGTTTGAAGAAGGGCTTTCAAATCAGAGAGGTGTGGGCAGCCAAAGTAGATCCGGGAAAGAAGGGCAAGCCTAGAGCACCTCCGCCTGCTTGCAAGGGAGTGCCAGCCAAGTCCTCTAATCATTTCAGAAGGGCTATCTAGTTTTCCAAATCGGTTAGTAACGAATCGCGCTGCCTTCCGCTGAATCTTTTCAATTGCTTCGACTTCTTGTATCTTGTATGGGTCCCAAACAGCTGATGATGAGAATTCAAGGAGCGGCCTGACGAGAGAAAAATAAGCAGCTGAATTTGTCGAGGGAGAGTTTTAAAGAGTTTTAAAGAGTTTTAAAATGCCCCTCCTTCCATTAAATTTTCGGTAATTTAAAAAGTACCATAGTTTTAATCAGGATTTATCCAAATGAGTCGCGGTTACGGCCTCACCGCATATGGTTTGTTTAGCAGGGGACCCCTCTGACCACCTGAGATATTTCCATTTGAAAACCGAGTTTCATAATTTTATGCCAGTTCAGCTGATGAAAGTTGACATTACTTCCCAGTATTGGATATCTTGTTAAAGTCGCTAATCTGAAATTGAACTTTTACCAATGTTGCGAAGTAGGTCTCATGAATAAACAACATTTTGCTGTTTTGGGTTTAACTTATATGTTTCTGAACGTCAGCATGTTGCATGCATTTCTAGACCATTGTTAAAGTTCAATTTCAGTTAAGCATATTAAAAAAACATACAATAAATTGAAATAAAATTCAGTCAAAAACGGGAGCAACAGGAGTGGAGTATGGGAATACCATGGATGAAAGCAAGCATACTGTTCCTTCCACATTTGAACCACATGTTGCAGAACTTCTTCCTGTCCGTTTGGAAGAAATGGAAGAAGCAAGGCTGCTACTCGACGGCGACCCGATCTGCCTGCGACAGCCCTTAAGGGAGAAAATGTCATTTTCTGGTTTTTCACAGAATTGGATAGATGAAACCTTCCTCTACATTCGGCAAAAATAAAAAATGCGAAAATCCATCAGCTATGTCCTGAAAAATGCAAAATATATGACGAAAGAATCCTTGAAGGAAGGATTCATGAGATGGTTCCTAGGATTAATGATCCTTGGAATCCAAAATAAGCATTCATTTTTCCCACGCGCACTTCAGTTATGCAACCAACCGTCATCTGACTGACTACAAGTCAAAAATGTTTCACCAAAGAGATGTTCATGGCCTCTATTTTGGCAGCAATCAATTTTCAAATGGCGTCGCCATGAAAATACGTTGTTCCTTCTCTTGCAATCATTTTGACCATCAAACCGGCAGACCAACCATACAGTCACTTTAAAATGACAGCTGAATAATACTCCAGGATCACAGAATCGGTTTGGGAATGAAGAAAATGCAGGGAAGGAACGAGGCATACGAGAGGTGTGACTGTGGGTGTGAACATCCTTCTAAAGTCTACCATGCCTTGCATAGAGTCCACCGCCAATCATGTCGAATCTTCGTTTGAAGAGCGTCCCATTTGTTCATGAAACTCGCAAAGAACGGCGGCAGTTTTTTCCTCGGCGTGCCATTTCTTTTAAATCAATTTTCCCGTCATGTCACGCCAGCGTAACATAATGGACTGTATCGGCAAAATGCGTGATGCGTTTCCGATGGTGGTTTGAATTTTGGATACGTTGGGCCTCCCCCCAGCATGTCCGTTGGCACAATCCTCCTCACTTCGCGGGTTGCCTCTCGATATTGAAAACAACAAACAAACGTTTCCCAGAAAAAGATAACCGAATTTCTTCCATGTTCTGTGAGGCGGTTTGCAAGATGTGTGGGTGACCCCGTATGACGTTGTTATGTGAGCGTATAATAAACAGGGATCAGATATGCCGAGCACCGGATGCAAACTTCATGCCAATGCAGGAAACCAACCGGATTTTATATCTACATGGAGCAAAATTACGTGAGCGTAACAATCGGAACAGCAACTGCCTTCCTGTTAAACTTCGGAGTAAGCAAAAGGTTAAACACCGCCAAATTTATACCACAATTCAATACAGCTTAGACACATGGAATGAGGGTTCAGATTTATTAAACAGCACTCAGCAGTCGTTCACAGCAGAGTGTAAGTGCAATTCAGTTGCAGAAGAAATTTTTCGGTTTATAAAACAGAATTGCGATGGCACTCATATTTGCAAAAATCAGTGCTCTGTAGCATATTGCAATTGCAAAGGAGCATCACAGGAAACGTCATATGTTTAAATAAAATTCTGGCCAATAAAAAATTAATTCTGTTGCATTTATGTTACAGGCCTTTTAATGCAAGTCAGCACTGAGAACTGTGGCCGCGTGCGCTCCATTCTGCAGTCAATTATGAATCCTCAGAGAGGAGAAGTACCCTCTAAAGTCAAGTTACTTATCGAGAGTTTTCATTCAAATCTTGAGACGCCTGATTTCGTAAACAGTGTTGCTAAATTCAACGATCTTCAGACTGGAGAGAAGAAGAACCTGATTGCGTCGCTTGAAACAGCAGCGCAAACACTGGCGGCTTTCGATGCTAATTGTAAGTCAGTCTTGCGAAGCATCGGTAAATTGAAATGTCGGCAATTCTGCCTGTAATTTGGAATATCAACACTTTTCTTTGGTCGACTTTGTTACATGCTGCAGAAACAATTGAAAGACAGGAACACTACCTGGGCACAACATTTTTTATAAGCACTGCATAGAGTATCTTTTTATTTTTGCCTTAGCAATCATAAGGATATGCAGAAACCCGTCGATTGAATTTTAAACCGAATTTTGTATTATTTTGTTTGGTCTGTGAATATATTTTATTCTTTATTCTTTATATTCTTTACACGTATATGCACACCTTGTTCTATGTGCGTCAGTTTTTTTTTTCTTTTTTAAATGTGCAGTAATCATTCCAGACGTACCCACTCGTGGGCGATCTGGGCTCAGGCCAGAAAATGAAAAAAAATTATTTGTTTGTGGAAAATGAAGCAAAATTAATCCTTCTATGGGTTTCATATTGATTCAGCTAATTATCTTAGCTGAGAAGTTTGTAATTAGTTGTTCAACGTGCTGCTGGGAATCTGCATTAATTTCTTAAAGTTGATTCTAGTTTCTGTTTTCATTACATTTAAAAAACAATAGTTATTTCGAAGGGTTTGCGCTTTTTCACAGCAAGTGTCTGTGATTTTCTTGACGGACTTATGACGTATTTACGAAGATATGCGTACGTTCTCCCGTTTCGTTCACTACGTTTGCTTCATTATTTAAGCCATAGAGCGCATACAACGCCAAGCTGCTCGTTTTGCTATTGGTGATTAGATTATAGAAGAACGCATAGCGTTACCGCAATGATTAAAAAACTTGGGTGGAAAGTCTTGCTGATAGAAGGAGCGAACAGCGAATCTTGATCTTATATAAAATTCTTAGGAGCTCTGGAGGATGGGGAGAGTTTTTGTCCTATCTTAAGTTTCCTTCGTTTTTTGCTCGGTATGACCATTCTCTCAAGGTACGCCCGTTATTGTTCAAAAAAGATGTTGGAAAATTTTCCTTTCTGGGGAGGGCTGTTAAAGAATGGAATGCGCTCCCTGGACACGTATTGTGTTCTCCTTTGACAGTCGACACACTTCGTTGCCGACTGGCTGCCCCAGTGGCGCCATAGGAGGCCATGTATCTGAAATTAATGTTGTTGAACGTGGTTGCTGTTCTTATTAGTTATTGATTTACTTGTTTTGACTATCATTCGTTTACGTAATTGTTTTTCCCTTATCCTTGTGTGTGTACGATATAGGGTAGCACCCCTAAAAGTACCTAATAAAATTCAATTCAATTATTTTTTTTAATTTCTCTAAACAGATGTATTAATAAATATGCAGTGGCACCAAGACCAAGAAGACAGCAAAAATTTAAAAGTGTTGATGGAATCAGAGTGACCAATGTGGGGCTCATGACTTTGACTTCAGGCCGCACACTTGTGTCTGGTGTTTATGAAGTGGAATGTAGAGCACCACATGTGCCGACCTGGACACAGGACAAAGCAGCTGCTTTCAATTGGAAATTGGACTTAAAAGGGCTTCAGATCACTGCATTATTTAATCAGTGCACTGGAGTTCTTCTGAACCAGAAAAGCTGATTAGAGCATAATGTCCGACATTGTATTAATGACGTAAATAATATTTAATTCTTCTAATCTTTAACAAATGCAACCAGCTTCTCCATCGTCTCAGAGGCAGAAAGATATCCTGACCTTAATTTACAATTACTTGAGCGCAGAAGAGATCACTGTAATGCGAGGGTTCCGTACTGACGCCGTAAATTTGGCTGATACGACAAAGTCAAGGAACATTCGCCATATTTTATGGAAGTTAAATAACGCATACATTGGTGCACAAGGTAAGGTCTTATGCGCTTAATACATTTACTTAATTTTTATCAATGTGCGTTTCTGCCCAACAGGCTTGAGAAAAAAACACAAACAAGGAAACGAATGTTGGGTTTCGACACCCAAGAAAAAGCATGTTGCTGAAGTCCTGTTCTTGAGCATCTAAATTCATTCCCATTATGTACCTTTTCAGCATTAGATATTTTAGTGTATTGGTTTGAATTACATTGTGTTGTATTAAATGTCTTGAAAACTTTCAAATCTTCAGCAATAAAAACAAAACAAAATACTTGGAACCTAAGCAAACAAAATTACAACTAAAGAAAAAGTGAGAAAAATACGCAATCAGGTGATATTGCGCTGGAAGTAGAGGTGGTGCATGTGGGACCAAATTCTGAATTTCGGACAGGATAGTAAAAGCATTCAGGGGTTTG
>JASGXE010011829.1:0-13858 GCA_030068105.1 Sinentomon sp. SZTP_YWyxl
ACTCATGAGTAAAATCGCTCTTTAGGCCCGGACATTTTTATACCAAACACTGCACTTGGCGCGTGATTGACTCCCATTCTGCCGGAGCCTGGCGCCGGCTTTTGTTTTATATAAAAAGGCGCACGAAATGCCAGCTGGGCTGTGTCACCCACCATGTTGTGATTTGCAGCATACTTTTTTTTATTTTTTTTACCTGCTTTCATGGGAACCTGCAGGTACCCATGAAAGCAGGTAAAATTCTCTGCAAATTGCAATGGTAATTGCAAAAATGCAATTCATTTGAAGCCAATTGGCAGGAAAACAGAGTTGCGATGAAGGAGTTGGTGCAGAGTCGCAATCCTCTTGTCACAGTTGTTTGTTGCAAAATGGCAAATCATTTTTGGTTTCTTTGGTGGTCTTCTTCCTGTCGGAAGCTCGTCCACAGCATAAAGACAGAACAGAATGTTAAGACTAAGACGAAATGTGGGGTTTTCGGCTTCTTTGTGTTTGTTCTTTTTCTTTTTGTTTTCTTTCTTCATGTTTGGTTTTGTGGCTCGTCGTCTGGCAAAGAATGGACTCAGAGGCGAGCAGAGTGCTGAGTGATTGGCGAATGGCGGATTTTCAAAACTGGCGCTTTTGAATTCAACTTTGGCGCTTTTTGTGTTTCGATTTGTGACGTGTGAGTTGCATTGCGAATTGCTTGGCAGAAAGCCTGCATCATTCGTTTGGGTTGAAGGGATTAAGCTCTGTTGATTATGCTGACGAGTTGGACTGGGAGGATCTACTTACCGCTGCGGCGCGAGAACTCCCAGGTTCGCTCTGATGCATCATCGGTGGAGTTGCTTGCAGGTGGACCTTGTTTGACTGGAAGAGCCCATTCATTTTTCAATGCAGTCAACATCTCGCTTAATTACGAAGCTTTTTTGTGAGTAGGATCGGGGCAGGTGGAAAAAGAGAAAAATAGTAGACACCTAGGTAGCTTGCAATTATGTTTAAGTTTTGGCATATAGGTAGACGGCAGACCCATAGGTAGTTAACGTAAAATTCAGTTTGCCTAATTGGTGATTTTCTTTTCCATTCTTGCATGAATCGAATCAATTGAATTTTATGACTGAATTTGTGACTTATATCATGTGTGGACATGTGTTTTTGTTTTGGTGACCATGATGTCACTTTTTGTGCAATTTGACAACTGTGACGAACCACTGGATGGTTATTTATATTTTCTTCATGAAAACGACGACGTGCTGAAATGGTATGTTTTTGTTACAGTTTCTTTTTTTTTTCTCTCGCCTTGTTGCCGTACCATTTTGGCACCTCCATCAATCATTCTCCCTTTTGCACCCACACCCAAAAACCAACTCAGTTTGTCAAATCTGGGATGCAATGTGGAATATCGGCCCGACTTCTCCCACTTGGGGGACTGTTCTTTTTATTTTCACGGCGCGGTTACTCCGATTCATTGGATTTGCGGTTGCGCCGGCAGTAATTTAAAAAAAAAGGGAAGTTGTTCTTTTTGTTTTGTTTTTGTTTTTCATCATTTCTGTCGGGTTTGTTTCTTCTTTGAAGGCTTGAATACCATCTTATAGTGGTGCCCAACTTCCAAAGTGCTTCTTCACTTGTTTGAAGCTGTGCTGCTCTGCCAAAACTTCCCTGAATCTGGAATTTCGTTATCAATCTGTGATGCCATGTGCCAGAAGTCATAAATTACTTCCCCATGATGGTCTGTGTAGTAGTAGTAGTGTGCCAGCCAGAAGTTATGAATTGTCTCTTTAGTCAAATATAAGTGAGGCATTGTTTGACAGGAGCTGCTGTGCTTAATTTCCACCACAAATAAACAATTAAACAGACAATTCAAAAACCCACTGGGCCCTGCGGCCTGCAATCAGTGACTTCAATTGAAGCAGAAAGGAAATTTCAGTGTCAGTGATGCACTTGAATCTTTGCATTTTTTCTCTCGATGTTGCCCACCAAAGATCGTGATATGGGTGCCTAGGTACCTATTGCCTGACATGCCACCTTTAAGGGGCCTATTTATTTTGATTGAGTCAATTGTAAACATTTTGGTTACCATGCTTCATTCATCTAAAAACTGGCGTTTTATCCTCTGCACTATCGGAATGTGATGCAATTTTTGGCCAAAATGGCTGTTGACTGCAAGACTGCATTGGTGTTGACATGCACCACAAATTTGTTTGCATCTCTCCGACGGCATTGGTTGTTTTTTTTTTTGGTCAAATATAAGTGAGGCATTGTTTGACAGGAGCTGCTGTGCTTGAAACTATGAAATCGTGATGTCTTGCATTTGTTTTGTTTGACACCGACTTGAATAATGAATGTACCTACTTTTTTGTGTTTTTTTGTTGCATTCTGCTGTTGATATTTTCTGCAACATTGTTTGAAGAACTGAACTGAATGGGTCTTTTCGTTGTTTTGCTTCCAGTTTCAAAATTAAACTTTTGTCTTTGCTCATTAACCGGTCAAGCCCGAAATTGCGAATTCTGGTTTTAAAATGTTTTTCAGCGCGTTTCGGAAACACGGAATGTCGCCCCTGACGGAATTAATAATATCTGCAAGGATTTTCGAAAAACGGAAAAATCGGAAATGCATGCATTTCACGCCCACTCAAGCCAGATTTCTGCTCCGTGTCATTAAAATCGCCTATAATTTAATGTTTTCAACAACAAAAAACACCTCCGCACAAAAAAAAACGGCCAAGATACCCACAAAACGCTTCAAACCGCATCAAAATTGAGCAAAAACTTGAAAAAACAGGAAATTTCAATGCGACGCCATTTCTGAACGAATGCAACAATTCACGTGAAACAAGCGTCGGCTGATTCGCGCGTCTTTCAACCGCCCGAAAATTCAAATTTCGGCGGGCGGCAGATGTCGCGCGATCGCGGAAAAAAGGCGCCTTCAACAGCCCAACAGGAACCTGAGAGAAAAAAGCGGGAAATTTGAAAAGTGCGCTGATTGAAAACGGTTGGACCGATTTTGGCGGAATAAACGTCTGCTAAATCGCTGATTTTTCCTCTTTCCGGCTGTGAATATTTTTGAGTGGTGGTGATATTACGTAATTAAATTCAAATCCCTTGAAAATGGAATACCCATGCCGACGTTTATTTACGTCGTCCGTACAATCACATCATGCCGGTCTTGACGTTTATCTACGTCGCTCGTACGCGGTTTGTTTTTTTGCGGACGTAAATGCACGGCGCTCGGGCTTGACCGGTTAAACAAAAGATACATAATTGCAAATATTATTTTTGTTTTTAAGTTGAAGCATGGTCTGTGTTTCGAACCATCTCGATGTGGAATTTGCTGGGCAGTCCGAACTTACTGCAGAAGCTTTGTGCATGGTGGCATTTGCTACAACTGGTGCTTCCAATGGGGACTTGACTGCTGCTGTTGCCACAGCTGAAAAGAAAGTTGTACTCATTTCTCTTACATCGAAATATGCCATCGATATTCCTTTCGGAGACATTTCCAATCTGGTCCCATTCACTGTCCACCAGAACGAGCCATCTGCAGCTAGGCAGTTGTTAGTGGGTGAATCACGTCGATCTGGGTGCTGCATCATTGATGTTGAAAAAGTCAAGGTTTGTACTCTTGCTGAAGAAATAACACGATACCTAGGTAGGTAGGTAGGGGCCTACCTACCAAAGCAGGAACATACATTTCTATTCTGATAATTTCTTGATTTTTTTTTTTTTTTTTTTTGTATCCTGCTTTTTCTTGATTGATGGGCAGGCCCAGCCAATCCATGTTTGATTCATCGAATTCAAAAGATTTTAATAAACTGAATACCAAAAGGCTGATACTATGTTTCGAACTCTGTTTTAAACAAAGACTTCAAAATATACCCAGGAAGGCAAATGAATAAAAATGGCCGACGAAAATAGCACTCGGGGGTCCACACAGTGAGTCAGTCTTCAGAATATCTTGATGCATTCATGCAGGACTTGGGCTAACACCAACCTGTGTTCTTGTCAACAGTTCAGACCAGGTTAATTGGAAAATAATGATTGTTCTGATAGTGGGATTGGGACCACCTCAACTTCTTTTTGTTTCCATTTTATTTTGAAGGGTTAGCGACCAGATTATCCATCTGCCTGTGCTTGTCCTGGTAGGGTATAACCCTTGGCCATCCCTTCGGTGAGGCAACCAGGTGCCTCGGTAGTCTGTGCCTCACCATCACTGGCAGGTTTTGTGAGGAACACCTCGAATTGAAATCCCCACTAATTGTGCTGTGTGTCTGTTTGAATTCATTGTAATTAGCACCGCATTTGGACATTTCATGCATTTCTGCTGTTTACATATTGTCAGCAGATAGAAGGAATAATTGACATCTGATCAGCAATTCTTGCGGTCGGTATTTTTTCTTTTTGAACTGGTTAGACATCCCAGTGCCTGACTATTCTTCAATTTGTTTCAGATGATCAAGTACCTTCCTGATGTCACAAAGATGGAGTTGTTTGACTTTTTGAATTTGGGATTTCCACAACTCCGCTTCACCTTCAAAAGTCAGCCATGCTTGATTACTGACTTGATGAAGGATTACACACTCGGTGGAGGGTCAGTGATATCAGAAGTCCTTCAACCGCAATGGCACTTGTTACAGAACAGCAGTGATCATGCAAGGTTCGGTGGACATGTGAGAAAGATAAGAAGCGAATTGGGTCCAGATTCAGATTCGGCTGGAATGACAGCAGCATGGACTGCCCTGCAGGTTCAGAGGAATGTAAGGATAATGTTCTTGATTGGCGCTTATTTTCCGGCAGTTTTCTTGCTTTGTGGCTTGTGCTTTTTGTTGTGCACACCAGTCTAGCATTCTTGTTGTTGAGAAATAGCGTTACCAAATACCGATGAAAAAAAAAAAACAATTCGCCACTCAAGCCCACAGTAGGCCAATACCTACTCCAATCTTCAAATTGATATCCACTGTGGTCAAATTAGATGCTCTGAGGCGATGTGGATTTTGTGGCAAGGAAAGGAGTTTTTTCTCTCTTCTTTGTTGAATAGGACATAATAATTTCCAATAGTTGGTCTGGAATTAAATAAAAATAAACCAGAAACCAGAGAATTTGGGAAATGCTGTATTGGAAAACCACTGAAACAAAGTGTATCCAAATTATCGCACACGATAGACAATACAACCCCGCAAGGTCCAATTTTTGAATTTGGCCCTCTCAGACTGGAACCAGTTCCTTCAACCTGGTGAAAACTTGGGTAGGTATGGTTTTTGAGAAATCCACGCTGTGGATTCCCCAAAAACCCTGTGGGGGCTGTGTTCACGAGTTTTCAATGTTTTCACCTTTCTCAACCGAATCCTAACATCGCACACAAGAAAATGGAATTCAACATAGCGTGGTAGTTGGAGTTGGACCCATAGGTAGCCTAACCCATTTCCTCTCACATAGACTGGGGCTGTTCAGCTTCACAAGTCACATTGGGTCCAAATTTCTTTTTGTTGACCTCAATTCTTCTCTCAATTAAAATTCGGGGATCCAGGTGAGATTTACAATTCAGCATCCTGACATGCCTTGTGAAGTTGAACTCTCTGGTAATAGGTGATCAGACCTCTGGTGAGTGGGTTTTTTGGAATTACTTTGTGATTTTATTTCGCATGGGTGATATTTGCTCACATGACATTTTCGCAGTTTTCATCTCTTATTGGTTTTATTTATTTCTACTTCTGGCACCTACGTTCTTTCTATTTTTGTAGTATGCATTTGAATCGGTTTGCAACCTGAAAAAGCAACTATCTGAGAAGCATTCGGTGATCGAATTGAATCGTCAGATACTCCTAAACCGACTCTACAGACAGCCAATTCAAGCTGCCTACATTCCTGTAAGTCCATCCCATGGTTTAGCTCTCATCACATTGGATGAATCCACTTTCATTTCCCAAGGAACTTGGACAGCTGAAAGCTTTGTGGTCGTTAATTTTAAATTTGAATAATAATTGTCCCATTAAACAATAAAATGCAGGGCCTTATGACCAGGATAAAAGCTATAGCATGGTGGTGTAGTTTCGGTAAAATTATTTTTGATTATGTCCAAAAGACACCTTGTAAATACACAGGAGTCAGGGATGCTTAAACCGGCATGGTTGCTACCAACCTGGAGAACCTGGAATTCTCATGGAATTTTTTTGTGACCTGGATATATTAATATAGGCCTATCTATATATTTATATAAACATATACCATGTATATATTAATTCTGGCTCGCCCATCCCGTGGCACTTGTATTCTTTGTCGTTTTATTTTTAATTTTTGCTGCCACCGTCTGGCTTACGAGAGCTGGGGCTTGCTGGACAACTTGAACTTGAACCTGGAAAACCTGGAAATCTCAGGGATTTTTGGAGAAAAAAACCCTGGAAAATTGAATATTTCCAAAAATTTCCATTTTTAGTGTACATTTTTATTTGTGAATTTCCAATAATGACACCTGAGGACCATTCTTGTCTTGCCATTTTTGTCTTCATCATCCCATTTTTGTCTTGACCCGTTCGACCAATTCTCTTTCCACCATGTCTTATATTTCTTCAACAACCCATTCATGATCTTATGATGATCTTATATGATTATCAACCCATAATGAACCCTGGGAAAAACTGAGAATCCTCCTGGAAAACCTGGAAAACTCAGGGAATTCCAATTTTTTAAAACAGTAGCAACCATGACTCCGGGGAGGGGGAATCTGTTACCACTCGCCCCCCAAGAACAGGCTGCATCCTGGTTATAGCCCATTGGCTGACTTGTCATATCTCTAACTCTCTCAAGCAGGTGTCCCAACACCTCTGCCTGGACATCTGAGTAAGACATGTGCGATCTGTGTGCGATCTGCATGCCGATCTGTTCGCATGTCAGAATTTCCAGTTGTGACAATTGGAACTCTGGGCACAGCAATCACCGTTCGTTGCGTTCGAGTTCAGCAACACTGCTCTACTGTCTCACATTCTTTGCCACACACTCTGCATTCACTGGTTAACATTTTCCTGTTACCTAGCTAGATATGGTAAGAGTTGGTAACAAACCACCGATCAAGAACAAGCCATTGTCGATGCATTGTACTCATATCGTTGCTGGCCCATTGAGAGTTGGAGGTGGTGCAGCCAGGCAAGGATTGAAGCTGATATCAGGAAAATGTTGTTGTTGGGCTGTCATGGACAACACTGGCAGAGGGTGAGTTCATTTCCATGAGAAGTTATGTGGGAGGTAGCTATGCACTTTAATGATCTGCTGCTGAAAATGACCTTACATCAAGTGCCTGTTCTTATTTCTTATGCCTGTTCTTATTTTTTAAATGTGCCTTATTTCTTACATCGAGTGCCTGTCCTTCATACCTGGTAAGTGTTAGTAATTCTCATTTTCATTACATGTGGTTTTTCAAAAAACAAAATTATTTGAGAACATATGGTTTTTCAAAAAAACAAAAATTATTTGTTTGTATTGTTGTCACACCAATTTTGTTTAAAATTGTTTTTGGTATGGTACCTTAATCCTGTTTAATATTTTGGTGAGAAATAAAAAAATAAAAACCTCTTTTGGAATGCGATGAGACCCCAAATGAGTTTTAAACGTGCAGTAGCCTAAACAAGCATTCGCATTTGGAGCTTTTGTAGCAAGAATGCATCCATTTATTCATGAATGCGAATACATTTTTCAATTCAAATGCATTACCAATTTATCATTACCAATCAATGCAAATATTATTCATGAATGCAAAAATGTGTCATTCAAATCCATTGTTTGTGGATGCAAATGCATAATTCAATTCAATTGCATAATTCCTTAACGCAAATGCAAAAAATTCCATCCACATGGACTTACTGTGAAGAAAATATGCCTTTTGAGCTGTTTTTGAAAGGGTTTTGAATTTGACTTCAGAAAATTGCTTGACATTTCATATATTTTTCAGATTCTGTTGAAACAGGTAGATTTGGCATGTCAAAAAAATTTTTAAAAATTTGGTGATACCTAACATGCCTAACATGCATTTCGTATTTCTGAGTTTATCATACGATAGTGATCGAGTGCATCTCTAGCACGGCACAGAAAGTATGAAATTGGGCTCAGTAAACATCGCTCGAGTTGTTTTCTGCCACTGCGAAAAGTAAAAGCCTATTTTTCAGAAGACAGATTTTCACTAGCACGGAAATAGCTTTTCTTTTTGTTAGGAAATGCGAATAAAACAAATGATCACTCATTTTTTTTTTCAGAACTTTATCTCGCTTTGAGGTATTGCCATACTGTTCAGGATCTGTTGGTAACTTGGAGTACTCCTTTCGTATTCTGCAATTACCTCAGGAATCATCAGCTGTTGGTAGCACTGAGAAGAAGAATTGTTCTGTTCCGCTGCTGAAAGATGTTGCGGAGATTGGACCAGGATCAAAGGCACTGCTGATTGGTTAGATGTTAGATTCTTGGAGTGGGTACCTGATGCTTGAGGGAACACTGTTCTGGCGTGCCCCGAGAGTCAAGTGCAATCTTTCCAATGTTATATAGGTTGGCTTTCTAAAATACCTCGAATTCGAGACTCAAATTTCTGGCATTTTCAAAACATCTAATGGAGGTGCAAAAATTTCTTGCTGGCAGTGACATTCCCCAGAGAAATGGGTTGCGAGCGGTACTGCTGCATCAGGGAAGACCAGGGAGCAGGGATGGGTAAATTGGAAATTGGACACGTATTATACGTGACGTATTATACTCACGTATAATACGCGTATAAAACGTATAAAACAAAAAAAGACATGTGGCACGTAGTTTTTCTCGTAATTTTGAGCACATCGCAATGCAAGTGAGCAAGCAGGCCTAAATCAAATGAGAGAAGATCAGCAACAGGATAAGTCTTTTTTATCAATTGCAAAAAGAACACAGGCAGGTAGCTAGATAGATACCTACCAAATGTTGACAATAATTATTAGGCAGGTCTGACTACTGCCTTTTCCATGCACGAAAGAACTGTGATGAGCAGTAACAACTCCTTTTTGCCATTGTAGGTTAATGGTGTCTTTTAGTGGCCATTGTTTTGTCTGCAAATTTCCACAAGATCAGAAAAGAGCAGTAACCAACTGCATGAAATTAGTTAGGTCTCAATAAAAAAAATTAAATCCTTTTGAATATTTTTAACCAGGTAAACTGAATGGTGAACATGATTGTCAATTGTTGTTTGTGCCTACTTGTTGGGAGTCCAAAATTTTTGAGAACTAGTTTTCGCCAACATTTAATCCAGACAGAGGGGTCAAGGCATAATGTGCTTTTCATTGTTTGTATTGGGAGCTGAGTACAGTTTTCGGCATATTCAACATCCTCTTTAAATTTTACGAAATTTTTTAACCTTTGAGCAGCAGTAGGTACCAACCTGCCTTAAGGAACATGCTTTTGAAAAAAGGATAACAGAAGTAGGTAAGTGGCATCTTTTTTAACATAAAAATAATGTTGGGAAAACTGGAAAGTGAAAATTGCGTCTCCTAAAACATTTGTGTAATACGAGTAACCCCAGAGGAAGAGTAGTTTGGAGAATTGCAGGACACAGAGAAGTGAACGTCACGTTATTTTTTCCATTTTTGAATGAGTTTAAATTTTGCACGCGGTGTCTTGGATTTCCTTAATCATTGCTGAATCTCATTTGGACATAAACAGCACCATTTCTCACCAAACAAATCGAATCCATTCGTGCTCAACATTGCTGTGGGTACCTTGAACTTGGAAACTTCAAGCATTGTATAGTGGCGGCGGAAAAAGATTACTCATACATGTGTTTTTCCCATTTGATTGTTGCCTCCGAAACTTTTTTTTCTTTCTTTTTACTCTTATGCATTTGGAAGAAATTATAGCGCCAAATTGTAACGGAGCTTTCTAGAGGTGTCAGATTTTGACATTAGTGATGAAAGAGGATCTTTTATTTCTACAGCATGGAGTTTTTGCTAAAATCTCAAGAATGGAAATTTTTCACATGTATGGGTAATCTTTTTCCGCCGCCAGTATACCTGAAGGAGCAAATAGATAAGAAAATAAATTGAAGTGTTAACTTGTGGCATGGGTGAACCTTGACACATCCCATCTTCCCACTGACCGTATTCATTTTGTACCAATATTAGGCCCAATGTGAGCCATTTGAAAACTAATTCAAAGTGCAGACAAAGCAATTCCCAGCATTGCCGATCAGTTGGGCTTAACCCCATAGTGGCATCATCATGCGATGGCTGTCCTTTATTTGCTTTTAAGTCACGAAAAAACGAAACCCATTACAGAGAAAAAAATGTGAAAACATCCAGTAAACAAAAAGAAAATTCCCAGTCTTATTATTTCACACAAAATGAACGAATCGACTTAAAATAACTGACATAAATGTCGATTGCTGCACAAGTATTGCATCTTGACCCCATACGTTTTCGTTTAAACTTCTTTAATTATCTAAATAAATACAAATCTTACGACTCTGGCAATATGCCCAATCAATTTACCTGCCACGTTGCACCCCAAAAACATGTGCCATGTGCTGACATCCGGCGAAACGTATAATACGTGGGTTTTATACGTACGTATAATACTACGTATAATACCGTAAATTTTACCGTATAATACGTGACGTATTATACCTACCCATCCCTGCCAGGGAGACAGTGTCTCCCCTGCAAAAAATGAAAATTGTGGAGGGGGTGCCGACATTAAATTAAGGCCACGTTTAAGAGACCCACCGTATTGCTTGTCTTGACATCAAGGCATCCGTGTTTAAAAAGGTACCCAAGTCATGCCAGCAATGGAAGCAAATGCCCAAGCTGGAACCAAAACGACTTAGGCCAACTTACAGAGGAAACGACAGCAGCAAGTTGTTTCGTGCATTCCTTCTGTTATATCTGCTCGGCATATCTCACTTCTCAAAAGGAATCACAAGCTTTGTTTTGTTTGTAGTTTTCTGTGTCCTTGCCAAGCAACAGAAAATGCTTTTTCTTGAAAGTTGAATACACGATCTCTTCATTGCAGTCATTTCAGCATGACAACCTCATTTTTAATTGTCTTTTTTCAGTTGTATTTGCATTGACTTCTTTCACCCATCACTCGTCAATTGGCTGTTCAGTTCGTTACAAAGTACAACATGTGGAAGGGACCAGTTCTTCTGCAAATGGGACAGGTCGGACTATTCATCTCATGATATTGGTTTTTTCCTGCTTTAAAATGATGTGTTATGGAACAGGCATGATCCCCTGTTTAACCCATCTGAGAAACGAGGCCTTTTCAGTCTTGGCTTGCTGTTTCCATAATCGTATCATCAATGGTCTAGGTTTGAATTTGATAGTTGGTTTGTCAGCCTGGGGCATAATCTAACCAGCTTTTCGCTGACACATTGCCCCTGGCATGTTGGCGCCTTATAGCTTTAGTCAAGGCACGCAAACTTAACTTATTGTTTATTCTTTATTTTATCCCATAACTGGCCTTGCAATGACTCTGCTCATTGCTGTCCATTTTAAACTAGGTTTCATCTAATTTTTGGTGCTGTGTTTTTATTCTGATCGCTGCTAACATCAGATTAAACAAAAATGTGGTCTTTGGGGAATATGATCAGCCACCATTTCGTTTACTTTTCTATTATTTGCCAGGTCCAGGCTTTTGGGCTTTTTGCATTGGAGACAGTTCTTCCAGAAGACTTAACCGTCCTGGCTGAACTTGAGCTCTAAGTTTTGAATGTTGATCAGTTACAGATGCTGGCTAACCCTGAAATGGTGCTTAAATGCAATTTTCTTTATTCATGTCACCTGACTGTTACATCAGCTGTGGTCTTGGCAAGGAACATGCACACACCGCAGGGCAGCGGCCTCACACCTACTGGCCCATGCACCGTGTGGGCTCACAGAGGTTTAGGCACACTCCCAAGGTTAACAACCTAATACTCACACTCACATCGACCCAGACATCGATGTCCTGCTGATCCTGCAAGTTTTCAGTATTTTTGAGGCAACCACCTGGATGATGGAGCAAACTTGCCGAGTCGCTTCTATGTTTAGTGAGCTGTCAGACCTACAGTTTGGACCTACAGCTGGCTACTTTTTGACATACACAGTGAGATGATGGACACACTACCCTGAAATGTGACATTCACTTTCATTTGCATTTCGACTCTATTACAGTTCTACCATTTTTCATCTTCTTATGTATTAAACAGATTCGCAGTGGTTATTCACAAATTGTGTTCTGGTTGCAAGCGATCCATTCCAGGAAAAAGCAAATTCTACCTGTGAGCTATTGATGAGCTCCGATAATAATTGTAAGTTGCAAGTTGTTACAACAATCTGAACTGTCGGGCAACTGTCCAAACTCTGTTGGTCAACTATCCGAACTGCTTGCTTTTGTGTTTCGTGGCATGGCCCAAATGAGATGTGGATTTTCGTTGGAAAGCTCGCATCAAAAATCTTAAATAATTGAAATGTTCTCATTATTTCAGCACGTGCACCACGAACGTCAGAATCACAAGGAAAAGACATAAAAAGAGCCAGTTTTCGTTCGTAACTTACAAGAATAAATTTGCCACGTTTCGGTCCCACGAACGTGGACCTTTCTCAAGCGGTGTGATACCAACACCGCTTGAGAAAGGTAGACGTTCGTGGGACCGAAACGCAGCAAATTTATTCTTATAAGTTACGAACGAAAACTGGCTTTATTATGTCTTTTCCTTATGTTCTCATTAAACCGATATCTTTCATGAATTTGATGCCGTGGGATTTTTGTTGCCTTGAGAATTATTCTATACACCATTTTGTATGCATGTTTTTTGCAGAATCAGTTATTTTCCGATTGTACCAACTGGTGTACCGACCTTCAGAAAGATGTCTCTCCTGATTTTGTTACCTGACGACCAGACGTATCACACTCATTTGCACCATTGAATGAGGAGCTGTGTTTCTGTTCAGATAGGAAAAACCTTCCTCGCAAAATCACTGGGTTTTATGCAACCTCTGCTTTTATGTGGCACCACGGATAACCAGAGAAATCAAATAAAAAAGAGGCAGGACACGATTTGTGGGGAGGTATGGGTGGTATTACCCACCAGTTGAAAAAATTAACACAAAACTGTGCATATTTTGCCCCTAAATTGTGAGTTTACCCCCAGTTAACTTCACAAAAAATCTGGTACTGATAAAAAAGGCTGTATTTGACCTCAACTCACAAGGTTTATGAAAGATACCTTCTTAAAGTGCTCTGAAATATCCACCAAAAATGGTGAAGAGCGAGGGTGTTGTTAGAAATCAGTTGTTTAACGACATTGTTACACCCTAGTATCCGGGGCGGATATAGAGGGTGGGAGCAACCATCCAAAGAGAAATATCCTTTTTCGTGGAATATTCATGAGGCAGGCACAATTTTGTGCTAACAGCGAACCCAACATTTCAAAATTTCTTCGATTTCTGTGGCACTCCGTGGGGTCTGGGGACATCCTCCACCAGGGGGCGCTAGATGTGCCCATTCCCCTTCGTGAAGGGTTGGATCCATCATTGCTTGACACCATCCCAAATTAACCCCAATCTCATTTGTTGTGGCAGGACATGTTCTTGTCGCATTCGACAAGAACATGTCATTTTGTCATTTCTTTTGGCTTCACACTCATTCATTCTTGTCTTGGGTGAATTAGCAAAACATTACGTGGAATTCCAAGTGTGTTTATCTAATGTAATTTTTCTTTCTTCGATACAGATCTAACTTCCCACGCTTACTTCCTCATGATGCATCTGGCACTCATACCAGCTCATCTCTGCCTTCTCGTCAACAAGAGTGCCTATTCTTCCAATCCCATCTCTCCACGGACGTTGCTCTCCGATGCGATGGACAGCTTGAAGTTCCGTCCTTGCATCTTTGAGGCCTGTTGGTTCCAC
>JASGXE010011830.1:0-12564 GCA_030068105.1 Sinentomon sp. SZTP_YWyxl
TTTTCTTTTATTTTTGTTGTGGTAACATCACAAAAAGAGCATACAACAACCCATGCAAAAGATTGCAACATTGTAAGCCAACCTACCATCACCGTATCAGGAAAGCAGAAGCAAAGAGCAAGCAGAGAGCAGAAGCAGACAGACGCAGGCACAGGAAATGCCGAAGAGCACCAATGAATGAAGTGCATTTCCAAAATTGGATTTCCTGGACAGAAATATGCGACAGTGCAAGCAGGCGGGATGCCATGTTGCAAAGCACAGGAAGAAAAAAGAACAAGAAAAGGTTACCAAGCATCGGGAAGAAGAGCAGACCACAAGAAGAAAAAAAAAACAAAAAGAAAAAAGAAAGAAAGAAAATCCCATCATTAAGCATGCCAGGAAATGGCATGGATACCTGTACAATTTTAAAGCTCTAAAAGGGCATCATGCACCCAGCCAAAGCTGAGAGCATAATCACTAATGGGGGATGGAGGGAAATTGTGCAAGACTAGAACAAGCCACCCCACCTACCAAACCACACAAAAAATCATTGCCTTTGCAAATATCAGTGCCACTCAAACATTGCGATAGGTATAAGTATGTATTTTCAAATGAAAATGTCTTTAAAACAAATGAAAAAACAGCAAGGGAAAAACGTTTAAAACAAAAAAAAAATCACGTTTAAAACATTTTTTAAACAAGATTTTTGCCAACCCTGCTGTGAAGGCAAGCCACCATTCTCTGGAAAATGGAAAACAAATGGCAGATGCTCTGATGAAAGCATTCCGTGCTCTTTCCGCCGCGGGGTGTGATAGATTGGCTCATTTTTCTGGAAAAAAGAAGGCATAGTGGTGAGCACTTCTTGAATTTCATGCAATTGAAAAAGACCTTGCCATTTTTGGAAGCGAACTGTGTTTGGAATACAAGGTTGTTGCATAGGTACCTTCATGATTGCACCAAAACAACTTTCAAGCACTTGGGTACCAACCTAGGTAGGTACCTTTTTTATTTTGAGATCACGAACCACAATTTCACAGCTCCCTGACTATATGTTCGCTTCTCAGTCTGAAGCACCTGTTGCTTCTAATATTGTACGGTTGAGAATAGTTGATGCACGCACAGGAAATGGAAAATTGGTTCTGCCTACCCAAAAGACATCAGGACCATACCTATGAATCCAACAAAATTTGGATATTCAACAGGAACAATCTAGACCTAGTTTGAATTAGAAGTATAGGTACAAAAGAAAATGATTCAGTTCATGCCAGCGTTCTGCAAAATCTATGACACTTTCTTGTAAAAATGCTCACAAGCCAATACCTACCTATTCTGAAAGAATAAAATCCCGGCCACTGGCCAGAGACACGAGAACAAACCAGGGAGATAAAAGTGACAACAAGGAAACATTTCACAAGGCATCCCAGTGAGCTGCTCAAAATACAATTCTTCCATTGGTTGAAAGAGATGTTGACTGAAAGTTTATTGTCTTCTGTTATGAGACCTGCACATCAAGGTAAGGGTACCTACATATTTTCTTTCAAGTGGGAATCACATTTTCACCTGCAATCCAGTGGAAGATTGAATGTCTCGTGGAAACAATTGGAAAAAATTTTACCCATGCTCTATCCCATTTTCACATTCCTTGGCCCCATTCTGTACTTTTTTACCCATGCGCTACCCCCTTTTTACCCATGCGCTACCCGGCTACCCCCTTTTCATATTCCTTGGTTGGTCCCCCTTTTTACCCATGCTCAGACCCCCTTTCATATTCCCTGCCTACCCTTTTGAATTTCTTGACCTTGACCCCTTTTCCCCCTGCCCTACCCCTATTCCCTTGTCCAACTTTTGTTTTGCTTCTTCATCCCTCGCTTCCTTTTCTCGGCTCCATGCACTGCTCCTTGACTGGAGTTCAGTGAATTGGTTTCACTAATTCCCATTCCAGCTTTTCGTACTTTCTTTTTCTCTGCTCTGACCCTGTTACTATCCTCATCTAGGCTACCTGTTGGATTGGTAGGTACTCTCATTGTCTCATTGTCAGTCTCTGTGAAGAATAGAGTGCCTATCCGTATCCACATTTCAGTATCCACATCCAGAAGAAAATGTTCTACTCTTGACGCACGAGATGCGACCTGGAGAGCCCAAATTTTTCATAAGGCTCTAGCTTTTGGGGGACTCCGTCCCCCATACCCCCTGCCAGGGGCCCTGCCCCCTGGACCCCCGCTGGGGGGCATATGCCCCCCAGACCCCCTGCTCTTACCTCGCACCGGACCCCCCCTCCTTTACCACAGTCATCTTATCCCCCCTGACTTTGATGGGTATGGGAATGTATGTTTCGATAGCTACGGCGACGCGTAATTGATAACCATATTGAGAAACCGTTGTAGTTACATACAGCAAACAAAAATAATGTGCTGTCATAATAGATGCCCAGATTTGTCATTCTCTGTCTGCAGATTAATAAGCATTGGAAATTGGGTGGCAAAACAATATGTGATGTGGAAAATGCATTCAGTGTGTAGAAGTAATTCAGTGCCAGAGAGTGGTGTTGTTAAATGAAGCCCATTGATTTTATTTGAGAATGTTTGAATAGGAATGCATTTAAGCAGGGTGTTTTTTTCTGCTTTTTTTTTCCTCTCAATTATGATTGTTTTATTTATTGTTTTATTTATTTTCAAATTCAGTCTCAAAAGCAAAGGAGTTGGTACAAAGAAATTTTGATTCTGGTTTTAGACAATGGATTGCTCACAAAAATTATTCAAAAGAAGTAACAACAGTTTTTGTTTAACAACGACCAATGAAATTCACAACAAATAGGGCCAAGTAAAAACAGAAGTCAAACCAACCTTGCAATGTTCCAAACAATTGCTCATTATCACACATCCATGAAATTAGATGATAGAGGGCCATCTCAAATATCCCAAGTACAGTAAGGGGTGTACAGTGACAAGAAAATTAATTGTGCCAATCAATTGGGATTGGTAAAGTTAGGTAACCTCCTGACACCGCCCAGAATTTCAGGACATGCAGCCAGGCGACAATTGTCAGTTTTTGTCCAAAAGCCGATTCATTTCCGGGCAAAATTCCAGCATGTCAGCGGATGAACCTCCCTCGGCGAGTTTTGCGGTGTGTGCTCATACAAAGAAAAAACTACTGGGTGCTTCGGACTAACTACCTACTTTCCACTGACGTTGTCGCCTGTGGGCAGTACCGAGGAAATGCGTCGTGTTCTGGGCCAAGGACAAAAGCTAATGACCGTCGCCTGGCGGTGCCAAGAGGTTATTCTAATTATAAAACTCAATTGATTGCTAATCAAATAAATTGGGATTGGTACAATTAATTTTCTTAATTAAGGCCCATTTGATTAGTACATATAGATAGATGCTTCATGGCAAAAATGAGCCCATGGGATATCATAAACATTCTTTTTGATATAATGTCCTTTTGGTTACCTACCACTTACCTACCCACATGTACCCTTCCTTTTTTTGTACGGCAGCACCAAATGCTCGATTGTAGTATCTGCATTTGTGAAAGCTTAATGACAGCAAAACACACATAGTCCACCTTTTCGTTCACCTCTGTAGAGTTCCATTCTTCCAGCTGAGGGCTGGTGATCGCAATAATTATTATTTTTCTCTGCCTTTGCACCGAAACGTTTTCTTGAGCTTTGTTGAAGATGGTTTCCGATACTGCAAACAAGGTAAGGAAGGCTCACTTTTTAAGCATGGTTCCCACCTCACTGTTTCTTTTATTATCAAAAGCAGCGCAGGGTCATATTTCACAAGACTCCCATGTTGACTGCAAATACAGGTGCTGAACAAGTGCCTATTGCACAGTATTGAACAGGTACCTAAGTCGTACTGGCCAGGTGAAGATTGAGATGCAAAAACTTTTGGGTTGGTTTGGCTTCCTTGGCTGCTGCAGTTGAAAGGTTCAGAATGATGGAGCTGGGATAGGCAGCTTAATTTCTCTGGCACATGAAGGAAGGCAGCAGTGAGAAATTTAACTCTGCTTTGCAGCTTCACCATGGTCCAACGAAAAAGTGTGTGCTATTTTGGTCTTGCGGACTACTAGGTACCTATCTGGTTGAACAAAAACAGAGCCAAAACGTACCTGATGTGGCAGCTACCAATGTACAATTTTTGGCCTGCATTGCAACATGTATGAAAAATTCCAGAACCATGAAATGTAATGTAGGCTGGCCCATTTTAGCAAACAGCTCAAGGCAGGCCTTGAGCCACATTCTATAGTTTCAGAGATGCTGACAAATTTTAGGCCTAATCCTTCTGTATTTGTTCATCGCTTGACTGCTGACCACTTCTTCCCCAATCTGAGAAGGATTACATTTCGTCTCCATCTCCCGAGCCTTCTCATCAGCTGAAGTACCTACCCACCTTCCTCCATGGGAACTGTCTCTCATTGACTTGACCATAGCAAGTTGCTTGAAGTGATTTTTGCATTGGGTATCGAAACAAGAGTTAGGTAGCACTGATGTCAACAGCATGGCATGACAGTCAGCTGAATAGACAATAGACTGCTCTTGGTGTGTGTGGCTGAATCAGGTGAGGCGGGAGGTTTTTTCTGGGTGATTATGGCAGTTTTATTTCCAAGTGGGTATTTGCTTTGTGGTGATGAAAGAGGATGACAGTCGAAGTGTATTTCAACCCAGAAGAGATAGGCTAATCCTAAAATAAGCCATCTTGCAGTGCTCAAAGTCTACTTATGTCACCTCAGATTCTATCTTGAGGTCATGCCTGCCTTGCCTTTCTGTTCCGGTGAGGATAATGAAATTTTATTAGCAGTAACAGTTAAGCCTTAAAATTCCATTTTGACCTCATTCCCACCATGCCAACCAGGTTATTTCCTGCAAGGCTGCTGTTGCTTGGGGACCAAAGGAGACGTTGAAAATCGAGACAGTTGAGGTTGCACCACCCAAAGCTGGTGAAGTCAGAATACGCATTGTAGCAACTGCTTTGTGCCACACAGATGCCTTCACCCACAGCGGAGATGACCCTGAAGGTCTGTTCCCAGTCATTCTCGGCCACGAGGGAGCTGGCATTGTTGAGAGCATCGGGGATGGTGTCACATCCATGCAACCTGGTTAGTACCCAGTCCATACAATAGCATCTCCGAGCAGTTTGGATTAACTAGGCAGGCTTCATGCGCATCCTATTTTTCCTATCGTTTTCACTTTCGAGTTTTTTTCCAGATAATTTGCTAAAATCCTATTTTTTTGTCTGGAATGGATGAAATGGCATAAAAAATCAATAATTTGCAGAATCAAAAGTCTTTTCAGGTGGTGGGTTTTCAGGGACCACCATTTTTCACCATCTTTTCACACAGCCCACTTCAATCCTTTAGTCGCTGGAGATATGTACAGTATGTATGTATGGTTGGTGTGTTGTTTGAAAAGCTGGATGCGCATAGTCTAAAGTTGTTAGCACCACCAACTCCAATCCTTTTGTAGTCTCTGGAGTCAGCTGTTAACGCCAAGTTGATCAAGTTGGAGAAACCGAGGACAAATTGAAGAGAGCACAATTTAATAATTCTCAGTTGATCTTCTTCTGTGATATTCTCAGCTGATCTTTCCTTCTTCGAATTCACATTCTCAGTTGATCTTCTTCATATTGATAATTATTCTGAGTCGATCCCCTTCTGTGATATTCTCAGTTGAAGTTGATTGCCCTCTCTGGAGTCCATATTGGATAGAGCAGATTGCGTGTACCTATTTGTTTTTGCACCTGGGTGCAATTCCTTTCGCTCAAATTGCCATTTGGCTCTTTTTCTTTCCTTCCTAGCATGTTTATGTTTGAGGGCACATTGGCAGCACGAATTTTACCAAATGACCCACCTCGAGTAATTTAGCAAAAATCCTGCTAAGGCCCACTGACTTCGAGATTGATAGCTTAGTTTTCCAATAGGCAAACCTACGGTTGATGCATCCCACTTGGGCAGGGTTGCCACCCACCTGGAAAACCTTGAAAATCCAGGGAATTGGAGGAACTTTTGTTGTAGTTTTTGGCCTCTTGAACACCAAATTTGCCTTCAAGATGAATGCTCAAATTTCAAAATTTCCTCAGCTTCTGAGACCACCTGCCAGGGACTCTGCCCCTTGGGACCCCGCTGGGGCGTTGCCCCAGACCCCAATTACTGTGGGGCTCCTCCCCCGACCCCCCGTCTGGGCTGCGCACAGACCGGTAGAGACCTGGAAAATCCAGGAAATTCGACTTTGCATTTTGAGTGGCAACATCAATCTGGTTGAAAAATATCATAAAATTTTTATTGACATTGCATGAATTTGGTTCAAATTGAGTATTTTTAAATCCTATTTTTGATGGGGAAATCCTATTTTTTTTTCTTGAGGTCGGCACGAACACTAAATCTTATTTTTTTTTTCTTGAGGTCGGCATGAACCCTGACTTAAGTACTCCTCCAAGTGGTACCTATTTTCATAAGATGTATCAATCCAGCTTTTTCACATGCCACCATGCTATGCTGCATGACCATTTCAACTGTGTTTAATTCTTTGGATGGATTGCTCTGCTTTGACTTTGAAGAATACTCTGCTTTGACTTTGAAGAATATCCTTCCTAATTCTTCAAAGTCAAAGCAGAGCAATCAAGCTATTCTCCTCAATGTTGGGGCCTTTCTTTCTTTGATTGAATGAAACATGAGAAATGATTATGCTTATGATGCTCATTTGGTCTGCCACACCGATTTTTTTAGGAATCAGTTCTTTGCTTGGAATGTGGATTGCTCAGCTCTGGCTTCTCTGCAACCAAGTACAACAGAATTGTCATCACCTACGTTGGATCATTGTTGCCTACTTTGGCTACATCACGTATGCCTCATTTTCACCAGAAAACGTAGTTGCCTACTGCTTTTATGAAGTCACTACTTTCAAAGTAGGTAGGTAGGTACCTACCTACCCACCCAAAGTTCATGAAAACCACGAAAACAATTTTCCTCTGACGAAACTGTTTAAAACTTGGGACCAGAATTTTCCTTTCCCTGAACCAGATTCTGTCTCACATCAGCGAAAGCTGCATGCATTTTGCCGAAAATTTTGATTCCTGCAAAATGATGGGGCTTCAAAAAACTGCTTTGGAGTTTCAAATGTGACTTCATAAAAGTCTTCTACATGGCACTTCTACAGGCACATTATATCCATTCTGGCAGTAATGTCTCCGTAAACCAAAATTAGCCTAAGAAACTTGGGGGCGGGGCAAATGGATCTGTGGTAGGTAAGACTTTAAAGCGGCATCAGAACTTGGTTGGTTAGAAAACATTTTAGACTTCTATTGGCAGAGAGATCATGATGGGCGTAACGCTAACTCCGAGCTGCGAGGTAAATTTTTGCCATCTGCTCCAATGGAAAAAACTTACCTCGCAGCTCGGAGTTAGCGTTACCCCCGTCATGATCTCTCAGCTGTATGAGTCCCTTTTCTATTGTCATTATTTTCCGGTCATTTCAGGTGACCATGTCATTCCACTCTACATTCCTGAATGCGGCAACTGTAAGATATGTCGTAGCGGCAAATCCAACCTTTGTGGAGTTATTCGTGAGGCAAGGACAAAGGGGGTGATGTCTGATGGCACGTCACGGTTCACCTGCAACGGGAAGCTTATCTATCACTACATGGGAACGTCAACTTTCACGGAATATACAGTCTTGCACGACATTGCGGTTGCCAAGGTTGGCTATATATATTTTTCTGGTTTTATGCACTTTGTGGGAACTTCACTCATCAGCTTCCGTGAGCTGAAAGAAGAATAATTAGGCCCCCTGTGGTGCTTAGTTTTTAAAAGGGGGTGAAAAAATAGGAGACCCGCTAAACTTTTTATGCAGTCATCTGAATTACCAGGGGAGGCATCCGAGTCGTAAAAGTTGATTTTGACATCCACTTTGGACTGGCGCATTTTGAAGAGGTCCGCGCACTGTTATTTTCAAGCCAAAACAAATCCAAAAGTGCAAAAGAATTCCATTCGTTCAAGGAGGTTTCGTTGTTCTTCCTGAATCCCAGAGATGGCGCTGATAAAGAATGCCTGACATTCTGTTAACCTTTTGCTTACTCCGAAGTTTTACAGGGAGGCAGTTGCTGTTCCGATTGTTACGCTCACGTAATTTTGCTCCAAGTAGATATAAAAGCCGGTTGGTTTTCTGCATTAGAATGAAGTTTGCATCCGGTGCTCGGCACATCTGATCCCTGTTTATTACGCTCACGTAACAACCGTCATACGGGGTCACCCACACCTCTTGCAATCCGCCTCACAGGCACGGAAGAAATTCGGTTTTCTTTTTCTGGGAAATGTTTGTGTGTTGTTTTCAATATTGAGAGGCAACCCGCGAGGTGAGGAAGATGATGTCAACGGACATGCTGGGGGAGGCCCAACGTGTCCAAAATTCAAACCGCCATCGGACACGCATCACGCGTTTTGCTGATACAGGCCGTTTTGTTACGCTGGCGTAACATGATGGGAAAATTGATTTAAAAGAAAGAGCGCGCTGAGGGAAAAACGAGTTCTTTGCGAGTTTTATGAACAAATGGGACGCTCTTCAAACGCAGATTCGACATGACTGGTGGTGGACTGTATGCAAGGCATGATAGACTTGGGAAGGAGGTTCACACCCACAGTTACCCCTCTCGTATTCCTCTTTCCTTCCCTGTATTTTCTTCATTCCCAAACAGATTCTGCGATCCTGGAGTTTTGTTCAGCTGTCATTTTGAACTGACTGCACGGTTGCTCTGGCCGTTTGGCAAAAAATCATTTCATCTGTTGAGAAGAGAAGGACTCGAGGAAGGCGCAGCAGAATAAATGAGTATTTGATGATCAAAATGACTGCAAGAAGAAGGGACAATGCATTTTCATGACGATGGAATTTGAAAATTGATTGCTGCTAAATGAGAGGTCATGAACATCTCTTTGGTGAAACACTTTTGACTTGCAGACAGTCAGATGACTTCTGGTTGCATAACTGAAGCGATCATGGGAACAAGTAATGCTTATTTTGGGTTCCAAGGACCACGAATCCCAGGAACCATCTCATGAATCTTTCCTTCAAGGATTTTTTGCCATATACAATTTAGCATTTTTCAGGCCATTGCTGATGGATTTTCGCTTTTTTTTGTCCAATAATTCTGTGAAAAACCAAAAAATGACATTTTCTCCCTCAAGGGCTGTCGTCACGTGACTGCCCTTAAGGATGTTACGTTGACGTAACAATCGTTTTCAAAAGGTTAAATTTCGTAAAAATACTGATTTGACGACTTCCCGATAGATGGCACAGTGCTCCAGCTCGCAATGTTCAACAATGCCCAGTTGATGGCTGTGGTGCCTCTGAAATTTCATACAGCGGCTGGAAAATGCGTTGTGGAATGTTACGCTTAATGTGAAAATGGGCAGTTTTTGAAGAGTGGACTGCTGATTGAGACGGATAGGTAATATGAGCAGTGGAGTAGAATTAATTTTGTGTTTCGTTTGTACCTACTTCCTGTTTTGATTCCCCTGCTGGAAAAAGGCTAGGGGGGGTAACCTCTGCCTTTGGCTTAGGTTACCCCCCCCTAGCCTTTTTCCAAGGCTACCTTTGGCCGAAATCCTGGTGTGTGTCCTGCGCACACCAGGAAGGACTTCAATAGCAAAATTCTGTTTCTTTTGTACTTCCTGTTTTGATTCCCCTGCCGGAAAAAAGCTTTGGGGGGGGGGTAACCTCGACCTTCGGCCGAGGTTACCCCCTCTAGCCTTTTTCCGAGGGGACTCTTGGCTGAAGTCCTGGTGGTGTGCCCTGCACACGTCAGACTTCAATGACAACATTCTGTTTCTTTTGTACTTTCTGTTTTGATTTGCAGATAATGGTAAAATATAAAAAAAACTCATCCAGAAAGTCGTGTCTGACAGTTATTTCCTTGCTCCATCTATTGCGACTGCAGACCCTCCAGGATGAGAAAAAAGGACATGAAATGTCTTAAAATGGCATCTGTGGACCCCTAATTTTTCAAACAAGCTTCAGCTTTTGGGGGACGGGACGCTGTCCCCCAAACCCCCTGCCGGGGACGCTGCCCCCTGGACCCCCGCTGAGGGGCACAGACCCCCCATGCTGGGGGGCTGCCGCCCCTCAGACCCCCTGCATTTTCGGTGCCATACCCCCCCCCTGTCGAAGACCTGTCCACCCCCTCTAAGGTACCCTACCTTGCCCATCCCTGTCTACCATTGTTTGAAGCCTTTTCTATGAGCGCCGCAAGATCACCTCATAGATCAAGATCACCCTATAGACATCTCAGGTGTGACCAGTCTTCTCTCTGCTTCAACATTGGCTCGGAGCGACAGGCCTGGGTGCTCTTGGGTAGTTGCCACTAAATTTTCCTTCTTTTTGACTGCCTAGTCCAAACGGTCACTCCCCATTTTCTACCAGCATGACCTATCTTTTTCATCATTTTTGCAGATCAATCCCACAGCTTCTCTTTCCAAAGTCTGCCTTTTAGGCTGCGGCATTCCAACTGGATATGGAGCAGCACTCAACACTGCGAAGGTAAGTGTTTGGCTGCAATCTCCGTGTGGCAAAACCAAGCAGTCAGCAGCGATACCCATTTGGTGTTACAAACTTCTGGGACATGATTACCAATTTTTTCGTTGCCTATTTCTTCATTAATTTGAACCAAACCTGATTTAACACCATCTCTTCACTGCCAACTGCTTGTTGTTAACCTATTGGTTTGTGTCCGCCTATTGCTTGGTCTGCCCACTGCTTGATATCCCACCTATAAGTCCCAGAAACGTCGCCAAAGTTCGCGTATCCAAATGTATTGCCACTGAT
Organism: Sinentomon sp. SZTP_YWyxl; assembly: GCA_030068105.1. Classification (NCBI taxonomy): domain Eukaryota; kingdom Metazoa; phylum Arthropoda; class Protura; order Sinentomata; family Sinentomidae; genus Sinentomon; species Sinentomon sp. SZTP_YWyxl. The sequence continues at coordinate 10,793 of JASGXE010011830.1, forward strand.
TGTAAAGCTTAACCGAAATTCATGACATCGCCGACTGGTTTGACGACGCATGCAAGATTACATTGGGGAACCTACTTTGCATCTTCGTCTGGTTTGGTACCTTGCATATGACTTAGCTCTGTGACCTTTTGACCTCATCCTATCACCTTTTTGCAGAATGAGTCGAAAATATTCCCCAAAATTGTGCCGTGTGATCTGCAGCCCAAGTACCTTTATGGACTTCCATCCTTGGTCACTCTCCCAAGAGAACCCAAATGCCTTCATGGACTTCATCTTGGTCTCTCTCTTGATGAGAATCTAAAGAACCTAAAGTGTCTTTATGGATTCCGTCTTGGTAGGTACGTTCGAACAGTTTTTGACATCACCCTGTAGTTCAGAAAATCTTACCACTATCAAGATTTTGATTGGTTCAGGGCTTAAAACATTTCTCCAGCTCTTTCAGCACAAAATTGCAAACATCTAAGCCAATTATTCATGGCATGTGGCAATGAGATGAGGGTGTGTTCCTGAGCTCTGAAAATACTGCTTCTTGCAAAGTCTTGGAAATCTTGAACATTCCATTTTGCACGACAAATGACCAAATTTTAGATTTTTGAATGATAAACACCACATCTACAAACAATTATTGCCTCCTCAAGCCCATAGTCCTGATTTGGCACCAGCAATTTTTAGTTGTTATACGAGGGGTGATCAATAATTACTGAGACTACCATATTTCGAGCTGATTAATTTCAAATCTCTTCTCATGCATTCCTACAGTGGTCTTTCGAAATATCACCTGAAAAATTTGGGTTTGATAACTAATTTGGTTTTGTCAAAATCGTCAATTTAATGATGGAATGTCGACTGATTTTTGCTTCGTGGGTAAAATTGAAATTGCTGGCATGAAAAACAACAAAGTGGATGAATTCTTCATGAAAAGGCAATCACGTGGCATGCCCGCGAGCATTTCGGAAATGAGGGATCTTCCGTTGACAGAAATGAAGTATGTCAATTGCTCCGTAACCCATGCACGACTTGCGGGTACCCCAAATTTCAAATTCTGGCCAAAAGAAAGGTCCTTTGGATCTGAATTGTGTGCTTTTCAGCAAATGTCAGCTGGCCGCACTGTTTTTGGTACACATTTCTCATTTTTCTGCAGAGATTTCGGTTCACTTTTTCCATTAGCCACGCACAGAGCATGCAATTGTGGTCAGAGGGTTTTTTGGCCCTAAAAACCTTTAAAGGCCACCGGCTTCTCCGATTTTTCTTTGATTTTTTTGCACTTGTTAGATATCTCAAAGACGTGTTTACAAAATTGTTAATTTTCACAAAACTTGAAAAGCAATCAAGCCCAATTTTTTCAGACATTCTTTCAAAAGACCATTCCTCAAATACATGAGAAGAGATTTGAAATTGGTCCGCTCCAAATATGCTAGTCTCAGTAATTATTGATCATCCTACGTAGGTATGTACCTAAACTGAAAACAACTTGGCAGAAAAACCATGTAAGGCAACAGCCAGAAAGTATTTTGTAGGTCAAAGCTAATCGAAATCTTGACATCGTCAATATTTTTTGAACTGCAGAGTGATGTCAAAAACTTTTCTAACACGCTTCGTACCTAGTGCTGACATAGAAAGGGGTAAGAGTTCAAGTATCCATGCAGGCAGACTTCCAGAGCAATTAAAAAATGTCGGAATTGAACATCCCATGAGAGTTAGGCCTACCGAACTTAACCTTTTGAGCCTCCACATGGAAGTATTATAGCCCATTTCAGTAGTGTTCTTCACCC
>JASGXE010011831.1:0-13218 GCA_030068105.1 Sinentomon sp. SZTP_YWyxl
TACACACGCGACCCAAACAAGACCTCCCCACCATCAGCATCAAGCATGCAGCATGAACCAGCACACACGCACACCACAACATACCTACCCATTCGCAATCTCAAATGAAAATATGCAAAAAAACGAATAAAAGTGAGACATAGGTAGGTGAAAGAAAAGGAAGAAGGTAGGGAAATGACGAAATGAAGAAACAAAGCCAACAAATGAGATTAGACAGAAGAAAAAGAAGTAGAAGATAACACAGTTAGACCCACATAGGTTCCTAGATAGTCTTTCCGGAGCACTACATCGGGGGAATGGGTTCGCCTTGCGTCAGTCGCGCGGCGATAGCGCTGTCCGACAACTGCCGGTTAACTAGCGCAGGGAGTCACGGAAGCACCAGCGGCGTTCGCCAGCAGTACGCACACTCCCTCTTCCCAGCTGCGTGAAAAAGGTTTGCACTGACCACGCAGAGGGGGGCCACCAACATGGGCCGCCGACTCCGGGCAGGTTCCCGGCTTAGGTCTGGGCATGAGTCACTGACCCGTTCCCTGACCTCATCTTTATCCTCTTTGGCAGAAGTTTCCTGAGCCTCAGCATCTGTCCGTTCTCCATCAGCTGTTCAAAACCACCACGATGTGATCAATCCGCTTTTCATTGGTATTGGAATCAGCCTTCTTCAGCGAAACGAAATCGAAAATAACGATGAAAAAAACTTCCAACGCGAACAACGAACGAATTGCGAAATGAGATTGAATTGCGAAATGCGCCCCCCACTGCGTGGTCAGTGCAAAACCGTTTTCACGCAGCTGGGAAGAGGGAGTGTGCGAACTGGTTAACCGAGCTTATGCCGGACAGCGCTCACGCCGCGTGACTGACACAAGGCGAACCATTCCCCCGTTGTTGTGCACTGGAAAGGGGAAGTTCTCATCTCTATTTCATTTAATTCACTTTCTTGCATCTCTTATTTCTTTCTTGTATCTCTTATTTCTTTCTTGTATTTCTTTATGTCATCTTTATTTCTTTTCTTTTATTCTTTTTAAAAAGCTGCCTCTTTTGAAGTTGCTTTGCTTCCTTCCTTCATCCTTTTTTCTCTTTCTTTTTTCTCCCGTTTTAGATAATAACGAATGTCAAGGTGAGCAGTTGGATGAACTGTGGTAAGGGATCTCTGATGAACTCAGAAGATGACACAGAATGAAGGACGAAGGAGGTGTAGATAAATGATGAATGTGAACAGTTGGACGAACAACTGTGGTGAGGGATGTCTGACGAGCCCGGGTGATGACACTGAATGGATGACGAAGGATGTGTAATGACGATGCCCAGCCCGGGAGATGATTGATCTGACACTGAGCAAATGATGAAGGATTTAGCCAAAATTCAAAGCTAAGTTTTTCTGTTTCGCTTTCATTAATTTTTGTCTTTAGGTACCTAGGTAGGTAGGCCTGACTTAAACTTATCTCAGATTTCAGGGCAAGAGGAGCTTTGAACATGTTTGTGAAGGAGCAGTCTCGTTCGCATCTTTTGATGTTTTGCTGTGTGGTTCAAGTTTGAGTTGGGCTAGATAGTGGTTAGGTATTTCTATAATGTAGGTATGTAATTTTGTGTTGCGCTGGGGTTTTGTGAGTGAGTGAAAGATGTTTTTCTTCAATTGTTTTGTCTTTTTAGTCGAAAGTAAATTTATGGTTGTGGGTTTTTGCCGAAAAGAAGGCATCATACCTTACGTCTTGTCTTGTCTTGTTCCCACGCGGCCCGGTTGCTGTGGCCCTGAAAGATGGGCAAAAAAGCCCTAAATTACCCTAAATTTGTCAAATATAAGGGGAAAATGAAATTTTCCTGGAAATCGGACCAATCGTTAACAAAATCAAAGATGGGACCAGGCACCTACCCATGTCAATTCTAAACACAGAATGGTTGTTTGGGTACCCAGGCTGCCTGCCAAACAGAAATTTTAAAATAAACACAATATGGGTGCACTTCAAAATGCCATTCATCTTTCCCAAGCCACTCAGCTGCTTTGTCCCCATGTGAGCATAATGATGGTGCCTGCATGCCTCGAACACAGCTGAGTGTGTGTGCCTATGCACAATGCAGCAACACTGAAGGAATCATGAATCAACTATCACGACCAGGAATCACCATTCATGATTGACCATGAACAAGAGTCAAGACAAAGAAATGCAAAGTCGACACTCAGGCGTGCCGGACAGCCTTCCCTGAACCAAAGGGAAGAATGAGAAAGATTTGAAGGAGGGAAGAGAGCAGTCACCATCGCCACAACTTGCCGGGCTGGGGTGGTGTTCGGGTGCCCAGCAGTTTTTTCAATAATTTTGTTCAGTTCATTCAATTCAAACGGAACGACGAGGTGTTTTAGGACAGCAGGTAAAACATTGCACGATATCCCTAAAATATCCCTGAAAAGCTTGGTTTCACCCCAGATTTACCCTAAAAAAATGGGCGCCCTAGAAAAACCCTAAATGGGACACAATCTCCCAAAAATAGGGTAATTACCCTGAAAATGGGAACACTGGACGAAACCACAGGACCTTCGGACCAATGAGCGAACAGAATCAGCAGCACAGCACGCAAATTTTTTTTTCCCAACCCACTTCCGCATGCGCGTCTCTGATTGGCTGTTGGGAATTCCAGCCAATTTCAACATCCAATTTTCAAAACCTGACTGAACCAAACCCAACCTGACCAAACCTAATACCGTGTTTACATCTGAATTTTTAATGATCATTAAAAGGAAGCTCATTAATCGAAACTGTCGATTAATGATCATTTATTTTGACCCGTTTATATTTGCATTTTCGCCAAACATCATTAAAAAAGACTGCGGATTGCGCTTGCTGTTCTCCTTGAAAATTTCGTTGCGGAAACAGCAGCAGTGAAATATGAGCGTTCTTTTGGAACAGAATTTGTAGTTCGGGGGTATAGCTCAGTGGTGGAGCATTCGCCTGCAGACCGAGAGGACCTGGGTTCGATCTGCAGCAGCTGCAAAATATTTTCAGATTCCACAAGAATGTTATATATTTGGTGGGTGTTCGAAGCTGTTCCATCTTTTTCTTTTCTGAAATGTGGTGTCTTTGAATGGCCAGCAACATTTCAGCAGCATGATTTGTCGAATTTGTGCCTCTGTACAAAGTCTGTTCATTTTCAGAATGGTCCGCGCCCTTTTTGCAATCAGGGATGTGCAAAATTGAGTAAAAATCGGGAATCGCAGATTTTGAGCTGGCGGCCTTAATTTTCGAAACTCTGTCCGTTTTCACTTCTTCATATTTTGCTACAATTCTACTTTTCGGAGTCTTTTCAATTTTCTGTGACCATGACCATGATCTGTCTGGTTTGCTTGTCGTTCCGCTCCTGCTTTTGAAATGTGCACTTTTCTGGTGTGCAGCGCTGAACCGAAACTTCGCTGGCCATCCCGTGGCAATTGGCACCGACCTGCAATGGCGTAAGGCCACATCTGCTGTTGTTGCCATCAACTGGAAACCATGGTTTCCAGTTGGACTGCTGATTCCATCAAACCAAGGAAAATCATGGACTGCTGATACCATTTCATATGTGGAATTTCAAGGCCCAGAAAAATTCAGAGAAAACATCTCTCGTGAATCGTGGACCGCAGAATTCCTTTGCTGGTCTGGAATTCCAGAAATTTGCTGGTCTGAAAAATCCAGAAGAAAAGAAGACTGAGGACACCAGTTCCTGGCATGGAATTTGATGGCCCACAAAAATCCAGAGAAAACCGGAGAAAATCATCATGGACCGCGGACACCAGTTCCTGGCATGGAATTTCATGGCCCACGACAATCCAGAGATAACCGGAGAAAATTGTGGACCGCGGATACCAGATCCCAGCATGGAATTTCTTGGCCCACAAAAATCCAGAGAAAACCGGAGACAATCATGGACCGGGGATACCAGTTAGGGCTGGGCGAATCTTGATTCGATTCGAGGATTCGATTCGAAAATTGCGAATCTTGCCAGATTCGATTCGAAAAGATGAGATTCGAAAAATATGACAAGATTCGAACCAGGATTCGAGATTCGAGGTAAAGGATTCGATTCGAAATGATTCGATTCGGTATTTTGCGATGATTCGAAAAATATTCGAATCGAATCTCGAATCTTTCAAAATTTCCAAATTGGTCCACAGTTCCGTAGGCATGCCACAACATGGAACCAAACAGTGCTTGCAAGTGTCACTGGGCAATGCCCACAATAAAATTCACGTTTACTGTCCTGTGGGCTGTGGGACTGCATGAATCGTGATTCGATTCGAGGATTCGATTCGAAAATCGCGATTCTGGCCAGATTCGATTCGAAAAGATTCGATTCGAGACAAGTGGTGGGATTCGAATCGAGATTGGAGATTTGAAGAAAAGGATTCGATTCGTGACGATTCGCTTCGAAATTGGACAACTGATTCGGATTCGATTCGAACCTCAGGGATTCGATTCGCAGGATTCGATTCGAAAGCCGATTCGCACAGCCCTAATACCAGTTCCAAACATGGAATTCCATGGCCCACAAAAATCCAGAGAAAACCAGAGTAAGTCATGGACCACGGATGGCCAACAAAAATCCAAAGAAAACCAGAGAATCACTGACCGAGGATACCAGTTCCTAGCATGGAATTTCTTGGCCTACAAATATCCAGAGAAAGCCGAATAAAATCACTGACCTCATACACCATTTCCTGACGGAATTTCATGGTCCGCAAAAATGCAGTGAAAGCCAGAGAAAATCAATGCGCAGCGGACACCAGTTCCAAACATGGAATTTCATGGTTCACAAAATCCAGAGAAAATTGCAGGCTGAGGATACACGGGCCACGGACACCATTCCATGGCATGAAAAATTAGAAATCCAGAGGATAACAGGACAATTATTCTTCATTCGACACGGAATCCGTCTTGTGATACACCATCTGTGGCATGCAATTTCATGATCTATACAAACTTGCTGTAGAATTACGCCAATATTCATTGGATCGCAAGTGTCATTTCCCGAACTGGAATCTTTGGCCACAAAATCGAGAAAATACAAGGTATTGCATGTATTGACATGCAATACCTGCATATGGAATATCTTGATCTGGAATATAAATGCAAGAAAATTCCATGAAATTCATGGGCAAAAACCAGGGAACACGGCTCAGAAATCGGCAGTCTGTCAGCCATTGAATAATTTAAAAAATCGAGACTGTGCTGTTGGGTCTTGCACAACGGATTTTGCCCCGCAATGGGTGAGAAAATACCAAGAGTATTGCACAAGAATCTATGTTTTGACACAATGGTGTTTCCCGGTCAACGGAATGAAATAAGAGAATTCTCCGAAAATAAACCGCAGATGCCACTCCATTCATGGAATTTCGATCGCTGCCCGGACGAATCCATTCTTCCTTGATGCGTGATGGACAGTGAGAAATCCACTTCGAGGCATGGAATTTCGCGGTCCAAGAAAATCCAGAGAACGCCATCAAAATTGGCGGGCCTGGGACACCCTTTCCTGACATAGCCTGAAAATCCATAGAGTTCCACGAAAATCCATGGTCCACTCTGAATTCATTTCGTGACATGGAATAATGGACAGAAAATTCCTCATAATTCCAGGAAAATCCGTGAGCTATGAATACCATCTCCTGACATGGAATATATCATGGCCCACTGAAATCCAGATAATTCCAGGAAACTTTGTGGGCCATGAACACCATTTCCTGACATGGAATATCATGGCCCAACAAAATCCAGATAATTCCAGGAAAATTCGTGGGACATGAACACCATCTCCTGACATGGAATATCATGGCCCACTAAAATCCAGATAATTCCAGGAAAATTCGTGGGCCATGAACACCATTTCCTGACATGGATATCATGGCCCACTAAAATCCAGAAAATTCCAGGAAAATTCGTGGGCCATGAACACCATTTCCTGACATGGAATATCATGGCCCAACAAAATCCAGATAATTCCAGGAAAATTCGTGGGACATGAACACCATCTCCTGACATGGAATATCATGGCCCACTAAAATCCAGATAATTCCAGGAAAATTCGTGGGACATGAACACCATCTCCTGACATGGAATATCATGGCCCACTAAAATCCAGATAATTCCAGGAAAATTCGTGGGCCATGAACACCATTTCCTGACATGGAATATCATGGCCCACTAAAATCCAGATAATTCCAGGAAAATTCGTGGGACATGAACACCATCTCCTGACATGGAATAGCATGGCCCACTAAAATCCAGATAATTCCAGGAAAATTCGTGGTCCATAAACACCATCTCCTGACATGGAATATCATGGCCCACTAAAATCCAGATAATTCCAGGAAAATTCGTGGGCCATGAACACCATTTCCTGACATGGATATCATGGCCCACTAAAATCCAGAAAATTCCAGGAAAATTCGTGGGCCATGAACACCATTTCCTGACATGGAATATCATGGCCCAACAAAATCCAGATAATTCCAGGAAAATTCGTGGGACATGAACACCATCTCCTGACATGGAATATCATGGCCCACTAAAATCCAGATAATTCCAGGAAAATTCGTGGGCCATGAACACCATCTCCTGACATGGAATATCATGGCCCACTAAAATCCAGATAATTCCAGGAAACATCGTGGGCCATGAACACCATTTCCTGACATGGATATCATGGCCCACTAAAATCCAGAAAATTCCAGGAAAATTCGTGGGCCATGAACACCATTTCCTGACATGGAATATCATGGCCCACTAAAATCCAGGTAATTCCAGGAAAATTCGTGGCCCATGAACACCATATCCTGACATGGAATTTCATGGGCCATAAAAATCCAGAGGACTCCAGGAATATTCGTGGCCCATTGTTCCCATTGTGCATTCTGGTTGCGGGTGGGACCAGTGAAAACCGTCACAAACCAGATTACTTAATGGCCCATGTTCCCATGTCAGAACATGGATTTCATTGGACCACAAACCACTTATTTCCAGACTTGAAACCAGGCAAAACCTTGTTAAACCAGAGGAATCCAGAGCAAACCAGTCTGGTTTGCTCTATCAGTCATGGTTCATTTTTACTTGGGCAGGCAGACGTATTCATGTCTGGAAAATTTTAAAATCATGTTTGGGTTGTTTTTTCCATCTGTGATATGTTTTCTCCAAGCAAACATGTGCCAAACGAAAATGAAAAATTTTTGCCGATGGGGAGACTCGAACCCACGATCTTCGGATCTGAGGCCCTGTGCCGTGCCACTGATCCAGCGGCGCTTGCCGAAATTTCGGTTTGAAAATCGCGCTTAAATGATAAAGCTCGGATATTCAGGCAAAGAATGTTCGACAATTTGAACACCTCTGTCATGCCCACGCTCCCACCTTCGTTTTGCTGCAAGTTTTGGCGCGGACCATTCTGAAAATGAACGCACTTTACGTTTAAAAGTGTTCAAGCGACCCCAAAACCACGAAACGTTTTGAACGTCATTAAAATAAATTATGTTCGGAACATAATTAAAATAAATGATCTTCCTGATGACGTTCCCTAATTTTGGCCGTTCACATCTAAAATTAATGACAAAAACTGAAAATTAAATTATGTTCCGGAACGTCATTGATCGAAAAAATTGGAAAAAAGCGATTTTGATGATCATTAACTTTTTAATGATAATTAAAAAACAGATGTAAACAGGGTATAATCTGACCTAACCTAACCCTGTTGCGACCCTGGAAAGAGTTGCGAAGCGGTGGCAAACATGCCCAATGGCAAAAAGCGGTGGCAATTGCAAAAATCCAAAAATTGCATATTTTTTCCCCAATCTATACTTCCGCATGCGCGTCTCTGATTGGCTGTTGGGAATTCCAGCCAATTTCAACATCCAAATTTCAAAACCAAACTAAACCAAACCGAACTTGACCTAACCTAACCTAACCTGACACCTAACCTAACCCCATTGTGACCCCAGAAAGAGTTGCGAAGCGGTGGCAAACACGCCAAATGGCAAAAAGCGCTGGCAAGGCAAAAATGCGAAAATTGATGACGTCTCAAATTGAGACGACGTGATTGGCTGTTATGCTGCTGTCCGCGGAAGTGGATTGGGAAAAAAGATATGCCCAAAAATTGATGACGTCACACATTTGGACGACGTGATTGGCTGTTGCGAACTCCTGGTCCGCGGAAGTGGATTGGAAAAAAAAATATGCGCACAGCACGGCCAATCGGGTGACTGCGGCAGAGCGGCGTTGCCAAATTTCACTTCAGTTGTTTCGATTTTTTTTCAATTTCGAGAAATTTTCATTTAATTCAAAAAATTTTTAATTTTATTTTTGTGTTTTTTTTCAAAATTAAATTCAATTTCGAGCTTTTTTCAAAAAATCCGGTCAATAATTCATTTTTGCCACTTTACCCGAGATTACCCGAGATTTTCGCCTACCCGAGATCTACCCTGAACAGGTCTAAATTACCCTGGCGACTCCGAAATTCGAAATTTGGACTTCGCAACTTGAAATTTGGTAGAAATTGGTACTTTGGAGCCCAACGTTTCGACTTTGCAAAGTGAAATTTTGACTGCGACTCGAAATAGCGACTCCAAAATTCGAAATTTCGATTTTGCAACTCCAAAGTTCTGTTTTGCTACCCCGAATTGATTATAACTACAATGGAGTGTCACTATCTAGACCAGAATGTATAAAATAACTTGGGGTGCATTTCACACAAACCCTTTCTTGGAATCGTCACATTGAAGACATTGTCCCAATTGTCTTGATGGGTCCACGAATTCCATCAGGGCAATCCCAGGCCTGAGTGATCATCTCATGGTGTCAGCCTGTTTCAGTGTCGAGGCTGCTAAACTTCCTGCTGTGCCAAGCATAGTGTCCTCCCAATGTCAGAAACAACCCAATTTTTGCTCGTATGACAAAGAAGCAGTCGATAGGTTTTTGAGCTGGTCCTTTTGTGACATTGAACCAGTAGCCGATGTCCATCTTCTGTGGCAGGACTTTAAGGAATTATGCGCTCTGGCAATCAAGCACTATATTCCAATTAAACATAATCCACGTTTAGATGGGGAACCAGTGCCTACCTGGTTTAATCGCAGTCTTCGCTCAAAGTACTGCAGACTTCGTAGTCTATTCCAGAGAAGCTTGTCTAAGCCTCAGCTTACGACAAGTTACATATCTGCTTTAAGAGCCTACCAAAGGGAACTACGGGCAACAGAAACAAAGTTTTTGAGGCACCTTGCAATAAATGATGTTATCAGCACCAAAACCTTCTGGACATTTCATCACTCCAAAACTAAAACTAGAAAATTAGTGTTGGCGAACGACATGGACCTACGACCTGTGAATGCAAAACACAATTCCTCTTCCAAAATTAGTGACTCTTTTGCTAAGGCTGTAGTGGCTTTTCTTAATCCTGTCCAGTCAAATCATGGCACTGCCCACCAAACTGAACACCAACAGTTCATAAGAGATGCTGATATCTTTACCCCTGAGGCAATTGCAGCAACCATCCGCTCATGCAAAAACTCCACCTTTGACTTGGTTGATGGGATACCGATGATCTTTATTAAAAACCATGCTGATGCATTATCCAAGTTTCTTTTGGTCATTTTCTACAACTCCTTGTCGAGTAATATCATTCCAAATGATTGGATGTTGAATATTGTCAAACCCCTTCCTAAGGGTGGATTGCCAGTGTCCCTGACCTCCTTCAGACCAATAAGCCTGATTTGCTCTTCAGCTAAGTTAATGGAGAAAATTGTGGCAGGATATTTACGTAACCTCCTTGAATGTGGGGACTTCTTTAGCAAATTCCAGCATGGTTTTAGATCAGGATTCTCGTGTGAAACACAACTGACTTCTTTCTCACATGATATCATCCAGCACCTTAAAGTAGGCACTCAGGTTGATGCTATCTTCATTGACTTGGTGAAAGCATTTGACAGAGTTTCCATTCCTGTACTTTGTGCAAAATTGGCACAATTGGCCATTCCCGAAAATATTTTCAATTGGATCATAACATTTGTCTCCAACCGAAATTTCCAGGTTCTTCTGAACGGGGAAAAATCAGACTGTCAGGCACTCACTAGCGGTATCCCACAGGGTTCGGTGTGTGGCCCCCTTCTCTTCCTCATCTATATCAATGACATTACCGAAGGTATAGGTTCATGTGTACGATTGTTTGCTGATGACATTGTCTTGTATAGACCTCTTTTGACACAGGATGACTCGCAACTGCTTCAGCTTGACCTTGATACTGTGACTGATTGGTGCAAATCAAACCTCATGGAAATAAACACATCAAAATCAAATGTAATTTCTTTCCACCGCTCTAATAGGGTCACCCTTTGTGATTATACTTCTGGTGGCACTGTTCTCCCAAGACCAGATTCAGTGAAATATTTGGGATTGACCTTCAACAGGAAACTGGATTGGGGCCCATATATCTGCAGCATTGTCAAACGGGCTTCAGTGCAATTAAAATTTCTCATCAGAAATTACTCTTCAGCATCCAGACGTTAAAGACTATTCTGTACTTTTCCACTGTTAGGTCCTTGCTTGAGTATTCAACTAGCACATGGAATCCTCATCTTTCATGTCAAATCGAGAAAGTAGAGGCTGTGCAGAGAAGAGCGGCGAGGTTTGTGTGCGGAATCATTGGCCATTACCCAGTTGTAAGTGTGAGTGGACTTCTTCGGGAATTGGGTTGGGAATCCCTTGAGCTCAGGAGGAAGTTGCATGCTCTTGAGATTCTCAGAAATTGCATCCTTGACAGAGGTGGGTGGGCAGAAACGTGTTTGCATCCAAGTCTAAACACCGGCTCCACAAGAAAATGTAAAAATCTTTCATTGAAAATCCCTTGCACATTCGGTAACCTGGACAGACACAGTTTCTTTGTTGGCTCTATTTTCCTATGGAATAGTCTAAATCTTACTCCAGACTGCCTTGCAATGAAGGGTCCCGCTTTTCGTGATCATGTCAGGCAGCTACTTGTAAGGTCTTCACCATGCTCATGATCGATCTTCGAACAGATGGGGATGTGGTACCTACTTTTCTGCTATGATTGTTTCCCTGGACTTACTTTGATGTATTTAATTTTTTTTTTTGAGCCCCTAGGTTTTTCATGTCTACTTGTTTATTTTGTTTTTCTTGAAAATTTGTTTTTATAAGGTATTCATGTAGGTAGGTACCTATTTATTTTTATGTTGGTGTACTAGATCCATAGATCCAGGCTGCCTATCTGAGTTTTGTATTACCTATCAGAAATCCCCTCCTCACCCATAAAAAGGTGTTCGTTTGTTTCTTGGGCTGCAGTGAACATCTCAACTGTGATTGACTTCAGATCGCAAGTGGGTAGCTCTGTTGATTATGCTGACGAGTTGGACTGGAAGGGTCTACTTACCGCTGCGGCGCGAGAACTCCCAGGTTCGCTCTGACGCATCATCGGTGGAGTTGCTTGCAGGTAAACTTTGTTTGACTGGAAGAAAGCCCATTCATTTTTCAATGCAGTCAACATCTCGAAGCTTTTTTGTGAGTAGAATCGGGGTAGGCGAAAAAAGAGAAAATAGTAGATACCTAGGTAGCTTGCAATCATGTTTAAATTTGGCACATAGGTAGAATACAGACCCATAGGTAGTTAACGCAAAAATTCAGTTTGCCTAATTGGTAATTTTTTTCCCCATTCTTGCACGAATCGAATCATTTGAATTTTATGACTGAATTTGTGACTTATCATCTTTGGACATGGACATGTGTTTTTGTTTTGGTGACCATGATGTCACTTTTTGTGCAATTTGACAACTGTGACGATTGTTAACAGGGCCCGTATACAGTTGAGGTTTTTAATTCGTAATTATTCCGCCTCTGGCAGGAAAGTGAAAACGATTCTTTATGTTTCTACAGTTCGGCCCATTGTGGAATATGCAAGTGTAGTTTGGGATCCCCATCAGCTCTTTTTAATAGATCAGTTGGAAGCCATAAATCGCAAAGGTGCTCGATTTGTCACTGGTAAATTTGATTGGAATGTGAGTGCCTCTGGGCTGCTTTCAGAATTGGGCTGGGATTCTTTGGTCTTCAGACGGAAAATGCGCAGCCTGTCAACATTTCATTCATTTTTAAATCGCATAGGAGGTTGGTCTAGTTGCTCGTGGGAAGTTTCTCCATCCACAGGTGCACTTAGATCCAGTGACATTTCATCATTTCAAATCCCCATTACATCAAGGAATGTTGAACGCTTTTCTCCGCTTGTCAAAACGTTGTTTCTTTGGAACAGTTTAAAACTTCCCAAAAACGCACCCTTAATGCCTCTTCATAAATTCCAGGAACTTGCAGAAAAAGCCCTAAAACGTCAGGTTCAAACGTAGAAATCCCACTCTCCAAAACACATTCTTGCTCTCATAGGGAATTAGGTACCTAGGTAGGTAATTCATTATAGGGCTAGGTTAGGTTCATCTGCTCTGCCCCTTGTGTTTCAATTTTTTTTAAATCTCATTTTGGGAATCTTATTTCTTTCGGTCTTCACTAATCCACCTACCTTTTTTCTTTTTTACAAACATGTTGTTCTTGTTTCCACAATGGTTTTTTGGCCACTCTTGATGGGCCTTTGGCATTTGCCTTCTTCAACTTTAATTTCAACTGTCATCAATCAACATCATGCACCACACCACACTGCATCCAACCTGCGTGGGACATTGTCTTCATCCAACCCTGGCCTTCTGGACATTTTTGTGAGTCTGTTTTACTTGTTAGCGACACGTTTTTTATTGTTTTATTGTTCTGACACATGCTTAAGCATTGATTAATTAATTGATGATTTAATTAATTAATTAAACTCGAAATTTGGTAGAAATTTTGCTTTGACTTTGCAACCCAAAATTTCGACTTTGCAAAGCGAACTTTGACTTTGCAACTCGAAATGGCGACTCCGAAATTCGAAATTTCAACTTCGTCACTTGAAACGTTGGTAGAAGACATTTCAACTTTAGAGCCCAACCATAGATTAAGAATATATGGTTAATGCACTGGGACCCGAAAACTCACAAATTCCGCCAGAGGCGCGGCGATCGCATGATACACAAAGTCGGAAGTTTCCGACAACAGAATCAAATGGAGTTTCAAATATCTTCACTGGAAAATGGCGATATCTCTGCAGCAAATAGAATAAAACTTAGCGATCTCATGGAAAAATGTACGCTGAACATCGTCCTGCCTTCAGAATTGATAATTTCGCCAAGGTTTG